>WBMZ01006151.1:7007-73945 GCA_013400975.1 Atrichornis clamosus
ACACGGTGTGTGAGGATGGTGCTGTGAAGGGCCAGGAATTGGACTCAATGATCCCCGTGGGTCCCTTCCAACTCAGCATATTCTGTGATTCTGTGATTCTAACAGAAAGAGTTTTATAACACCGCAACCTGTAGATTTGTTGATGTGTTTGTTTTGATTATTCTGTGATGTTGTTTTCTTTTTCTATTTAGTTGTAATAGTAACTTCAACATGTATTAGAACTGTTCAAATATTTTCTTTAATCTTGTATTTCAGTCTTCCACTTTCTCTGTTGTTTGACTTATTGTGACAAAAGTTGCTCTAAGAAATGACAATTGTTTGTTCAATTCTAATCTCACTCTTAGTTTTATGTGTGCTTTGACAACAACAAAACCTTTGTGAACTTGCTATTTCCTACATTTCTGTCAGGTCTTTTTGAGTCAGAGTGGGGAAAAAATGCTCATAATAATGTGTTAGGTTTATAGAATGATCTTGAAGTGAAAAGCTAATCAAGCTTGGCTTTTTTGCTTCAGGTTTGTTTGGTTTGGTTTGGATATTTTACACAAAGCTTATCCTTTTGCAATGAACTGTGACGGGAATTTTGAAAATGAAGTTTAAAAAGTATTGAAACAAATCACCTTGGACTCAGGCATTTTATTCTCTGTCCAAGTCTTTCAGTTCAGTGCCATTGACAACTTCAGAACAGCTGCCTTATCTCTAAACCCTTTAAACGTCTAAATTTCTACAGGTAACACAGACATTGGGAACAGAAAAGGGTTTTTGAACTGGTGGGAGCCCATATTTGATCCATGTCCCAAGATACTACAAAGCAAAATTACCAGTCTGAAAACACTGATGAGAGCACACAAGACCCAAAGCTCAATGTGTTTGCTCCCAACTGATATGACAAACACAATTTTAAACCCGTCCTTCAAGCAGGGAATTAGACTTCACTTTTCATACCAGAGACCTCTGTGGTCCTCAGTATAACCATCCTTTTCCTTTGGCATTGAATTCCAAGGGAAAGTTCAGAGCTGAGGATTCAGACAGAAGATCTGTGCCGGGTCCCCATCCAGCTCCTCTGTGTCACTCCATGTGAGGTGGCTGAAACACACCCTTTAAGTCTGCATTTCTCTTCAATGTATGCTAGAAGTTTACTGGTGATGAGGTTTCTGAGGACCCCTATGTCAGAAAAAATGTAAGGGGAGCTTAAGACCCAGCTCCACTTCTGCCTTGCTGTGGTTGGACACCAAAAGTTGAAAGCCTTTGAGTGGAAATGACTTTGCTGAACTTTCTCCTCTATTCTTATTTTCTTCCATTTTATAATACCAGGTAACTTCCACAAACCATTCTTGAACAGAAGAGAGTAATACAATAACAGGTTATTCTTCTGCAATGTATTGTTGCAGAGAATTCTCTTCCCACATAACATGGCTGAGTGAATCAGTCTAGATTCAGAAAACAGGAATCTTAAAGATTCAGTTTATTAGAAAATTTGCAAAAGTTTATACAAATTACATCTGTAAAGTCCATTTAAACTTCTGTGCATTAACTTCCACTGAATGAGCTAACCTTTGTTTGTATCATTCTCCCTTGCATTGCTAAAGTTCAAAGGTAAATCAAGATAATTTGAGGAAAGACAGAGGAGCTTTAAGTATATGCATATAGAAAATTTGTGTTAGTTAGCTATCATCTCATGCAATGAAACTAGTTTAATTTTCCACATTACTATAAAAACCAGTGAGGTTTTGGATGGATGGACAACTATACAACTTTGCCATCAATCTACAAATTTTTGAAAATTCCAAAGCACTTAAGTATTATTGAAAAAGTTATTAGTATTCCAGTCCTTCTGGGCTCTGGAAAAAGCAAATCTTCTGCAAAAATTTAATTTTACCAAAAATGAGATTCAAGTAAAGAATGTTTTGCATGTTTTTCAGCTGTCACTAATTCTGCTTGAATTAATTCAGTTCTCAGTAAAATTATAAAGCATACCATACAGGCCTCTTCTTGTTTAATATTTTTCCTTTAGATAATCAAGGTTCTAATTAAAACCAGTGGAAAAAGTCCTTTGTAACGAAGGTTTAATTCTATCATCGTAGCACAATACAGCAATTAAGTATGAAGTCTTATAGGCATGTTGCCAGTCTCTTGGGATCCATGAAAATCTTTTTCTTTGTCTCAGTGAATTCTGCCTGAGGAAACCAATCCATATATGTCAGGTACAGAAACATCTACAGAAGGGCTAGCAAGAACTAGCAAGAACAGCACTGAAATCTGGAATTTCACCCTGAACATTGAGTCTGTTTGGAAATACAAAAGAGAATGAAGAATGAAATAGAAAATTACACGGCCCAGCCCAGAAAGTTAAAGGTACCAGCCATGAACATATGCTTACTACCACTGCCTACAGCAGCTGGAAGGAAACTCAACTTAATTAAGTGAGAAAATGACAGCAAATAGTATACACTTCAATTTCAACACTCTGCCTTATTCCTCCCTGATAATAAGGTCAATACGGATGAAGGATTTTAATGTCATGACCACTGTGGAGTGCTTACAACTTTGCGTACCCACTCAGGACAACAAAACAGAAAGAAAACTTCTTACACTAGGGAATCTGACAAACAGAAAATGGGAAAGCAGGCAAATTTCCTTCTACCTGGTGTACATTTGAGGAGAAGAGAAATGCTGCACTTCCCCAATTTGAGCTGACCAAATGGTACCTTCCCAAGTTTACCCTACAACACTGACTGTTAGTCTTGGAGAGTGAACTGCATCTAAAAAGTAATGCCCCATTAAAAAGTTTTTTTTGGAGCCAACACTTCTCAAGCCTAATCAAAAAGGATCTTGTCATTTAGTACTATTCATATTGACTATTCGTAATCACATTTAGCTGTTAAATATTCACCAAAATTGTTAAAGTTTCACCAGATTTCACCAACAAATAAACCTTTATTTTAAAAAATAATTGCAAGACATCTAAGTTAAACAACTACAACCTCTTCCACTGAATTTTGAGGGAAGATCCAGCCAAATTATTCATGCACATTTGCTCAAAAAGAATCCAAGATACTTAGTCAGAAACTTGTGCCTTCCATATTTCTTAGGAAAAAAATTAAATAAAAGAAGCAGAACAAAAAGTCCCCCCCTTATTATTTGTGCTTGAGGAGATTAACTGTATCTTTGGTCAAACTAGTATTATAAAAAAACACACTCCTTTTTCTTACTTCTGAGAAATTGCACTTATATATAAAGGTTTTAGTTCAATGAAAATAATCTGGATTCTCTTCCAGTTTGAAATGATGATTTGTTCCAAAATGGAAGCTGTTTATAACTCTAGGGGAAAAAAAAGGTTTGAAAGACAAATTGGAAGTAATTTATAGAACTAAAAGTAAACATTCAGTTACCTGGGGCCAAAAATTTACTGGACAATGAGAAAAGGTCAAATGCTTTAGATGATTTCCTGAGATGAAAAAACACTGTCCTTTTAACTCTATACCTTTAATTTTAATATGTTAGCTTTCCTCTGTACATTTCTATCTTTTCAATATGTGTTTTTGCTGTTTTCTTTCATTTTGCCTGAATCCAATTGTTAGACTGAAGTTGTGGCTGTGGATGGGGCCCAGAAGCTTGAAGAAACGTAGCAAATTAGGGGGTCCTCCACCTTGTCACCAAGCATTCAGGACTGATTCCTGCCAGTTTGTACACCCAGGACATGGTTGAATGGGAATGCCATTACTCTTATCCATAAGTATTTCCTGCTGAGATGAGATGGGATTTTATCCCATGTTAGGTCCTTAGGAGTTCTACAAACCTTCTCCTAGCTGGAAATCATTCATTCCAGAGGCACTTTAAATTGGGATATCAGAGGGTATGGCAGGCTTCTAAATCCTAGTTTTAAGCAAAGTTCCTCTTAGTAAGGATTTTTCTCCTTTAAAAACAGAACTGCAAATCATTAATTTCTTCAACTGTTTAATTGAGAAATGATCTGGCTGTAGCATAACTTTTTCCTAGCATTAGAGAAGTGCTGCAGATATCACTTCATTATCACTACATGAATTTCCAGTTAATCCTTTGCATTTTATCTAGTGATGTGTATTCTTAAGGTCAGCTCAATTGGTTGTGATCTCTTTCGTCCTCAGCTGTTTTCTGACACAATACCTTCTGCCTTGTCTTTGGCACCGAATAATTTCTTTCTGCTCACAAGTTGGTTATTTGGATTCTTAGAGCTTTTCTTAGCCCTTCCAAAGTATTTCAATAAGAGCTGAAACAGCCAGGTGGAGCAGTCTTGTTTCACTCTGATCATGGAATGAAACAATGGTTAGTCTAAATAAAAGTATTTAAGGAAACTGCACAATATAGCAGAAAATCCTGACCATGGCTCCACAAGTATAAGGCGTCTGAACTGACTGTATGTTCTGTAACTCCAGACCCACGATGTGGGAGAACATGTGAGGCATGTGGTCTTCCTGTGGACCTTCTCACCTCCAGACCAAGAACTATTTAGGTTAGCACTAGTCTTGATTGCTTCATTCAGTCTTGTCTGCTTCCAGCCATCATATTTAAATCAGTGAGAACATCTGCAGAGAACAGAACAAATTAGGGAATTGTTTAATTTAGAGTTTAGTGGAGAAAATATTTTTATGCAATCCTAAGTATCTTACATTTATTTTTCATGTCCAATTAGTATACATTTTTGCTTGTGGAAATAGTTGTAAGAGATAAATGAAAATGTACAAATGGATTCTTCTTCTATCTTGACCTCAAAAACAGTTGGCTCTATTTAGCAGAATTTTTAAAAACAGAATTCTTGTATAACCAACAGTTTTATCTTACATTATCATCTACTGGAATAAAACAAATGTAGACAAAACAACATGCTTCTGTAAGACAGTGCAACATAAGTAGATTAACCAAAGGTCAGTTATATAATCTTTTAAGTTTTGAGATATGCAAAAATGATGATACTTTCTGTGGTTGATAAACAATTAAACATTTAATATTGAAAAAATGCCATTAACTCTGGTTTTTATTTTGCAATATTTATAAAAATATTTCTTTTAAACGTGGAAACCCATTTAGATTTTCAGCACTTGTCTTTAATGGCTTGAATTGCAATAAGCTTAAATTGCAAAGTTGCAGTATCTAGATACCCTGCTAGTCAATACAATCAGTGTCAGCTTCAGTCATATGAGTTATCTAATTCCAATTTTAATAGAAGGGTCAGGTTTCAAGTATAAGCATAAATAATACCTCACATGGGATTACAGTCATCTGCTGTGCTACTAAATACCTGGAACAACAGCCCCTAACAGCAGACATATCAAGATCTTTCCATTCTGTCTGCTCAAGTGTTCATTAAACAAATTCATGTCCTGCTACAATAATAACAAACTCTTTGAGTATTTTATTGTGGTTGTTGTTACTGATTTTAAAGCACACTTGTTGCATTTGTCTATGGGAAAGAAATGCAAAACAAGTGCACTTTAAATCCCTCATCTTTTTAGTAAAGCTTTGAAAAATTATTTAAATGTCATGGTCATGTAGAAGTGGCCTATAGCTCCAGTCCAGAGACCCCACATGCTCCCTACAAGCTGGAGCCAGGCCATGAAGAGGGAGGCTCAGCTTGGTGCCGAGTGACAGCACAGCCAGGCCACTCACAAGGACTCAGGGACCCAGAAGTGAGGGGAGCTGTTGAGAAGTGATTTTGGCTCCACAGTGAACACGTTACTCAAAATTTCCTCTGAAGAGGGACAAAGGAGCTTGAAGTTCTCCTTTGTCAGTGGCTTTCTATGCTGTTTGTTAAATCCTTTAGATCGTCTTTGGATGAAATTATACCTTCCACTGACTATATAAGAGAGTGGGCAAATAGTATGATTTCTTTCATTTTATGCAGAAACAGAAAGGTCATTTTATGCTTCACAAAACCTCAACTGGAGGTGCCTATATTGCCTTTCAGGATCTCACCCTAAGCCCCTGAAACTCATTCAAGTTGATAAATAGTTAATATTTTCATCAGGAAGTTATAGGATAGGTTGTAAAATCTCCAGTTGAGAATATACAAAATCCTTTACCCTTATCTGAAGGAATTACTTATGTAAGGAAAGTATGTGCTGTTTTACCCTTTTTAATGGTAAAAAGAAGTCCAAAGTAAACTTTAGGAGACATGCAACAGGCCAAAGACTGATCTTCATCTTCCCCAGCAGACCTGGCATTCTCATCCTGTCATTCCAGACTGGTTTAGGAAAGATCACTCCACCTTTTAAACAGAACTTCTTGCTAAGGAAATATTCTTGAATAAATTTTTCTATGTTGACTGTACTTTCTCTGCTTCTTATGCTAAAGTGAATGTCCTCATACATATTTCAGTGGAGTTTCTTATTGAGTTAGCAGGTCTCAGTGAAAATTTCTTTTTATATATGATTAATTTCACTTCTTAACTTGTGTCTGAGTTTGCTGACATGATATAATCTTTGTAAACTCAAAATCCAGAGGAGCTGGCATACAAAATAGTGTCTGCAGGAGAATATTTCTTTTATTTTGTACTAGTCAAAAGTCAAAAATACATCATTAGTTGTTCAAGTTAAAAAAAAAAAGGAAGAATGGCCTTGAATTCCAAAGTCTCTCTTATTTTGAATTTCATTTGAATAATGCAGCATTGTTTTGATCTCACAAATCAATCTGCCCATCTTATCCTTTCCAAAATAAAATGCTTGAAGCATTTCTGGTTTTTTATACTATGAGAGTTAGAAAAAATGATATTGGGAAGGAAAAGGTTGGAGAGGCAAGATGTTTCTCTGACACAAGCAACATCACTATCCATTGTAAGTGCTCACAACCATTAATCAAAACATCTCTTAAAAACATTTGGTGACAAGAACTTCCCCGAATCCTCAGACCATAAAAGCCAGCGCTAATCAAACCTTTACATAATTGTATATTTTCCATAATAGTCAAGTTGAATTTTCATACTGCAATTTAATCTCCCCATCCTGTCCAACAGTGATCCAAAGAACAGATCTCACTCTCTCTATGACAGATTTATAAACTTGAAGACTGCCACGATTTCTCTCTTCCATCATATTTCTTAGACTATCCAGTTGCTTTTAAGCCATGTCACAGGTCATTATTTCTGATTTTATTTCTAGACTTCTCAAAACTGATAGACTTTTTGATTGGGATGGGATGAAGGTCTTGCATGAGAAAAGCAGGAAAAAGTGATTGTTTTTTCTCTTGTCAGTGAACTCAGAATACAGTCCTGGAGTTCAAGCCAGCCTTGGCAGGACGGCACACCATGGAAATCCCATGTCATTCACAGGGAACAGGATCTAGTCAGGATGAGCTAGGGACAAGGAGTAAGCTCTTCACACTGATTTCTAGAGATTCTCCTTTTGTCTCTAAGTCCTTGTCTTTCTAAATGTGCAGTGAATAAAACAAAACAGCATTCTGTTCTCTGACCTCTAAAAAATTGAGAGGAATGGTAAGATAATTTCATCTTTTGTGTAATTGAAGCTTCTCTTTATATATCTCTTGGATTTCTTCATATATCCCAGGATGACAGTTGTCTCTTTTTGTAAGAGCGTGATGTCATTGACTTTTATCCAGCTTGTCATCTTCTATAAGCACTCTTTTCTCTTTCACAGGTCTGCTGTAGTTCTTTCTACACCTTTCTTCCTCCTAAACATGGATCCTTTTATTCATCCTAGTAGTTTTTAATCCTAATATTTTTCAGATCATTTCTCCAACTGGTGAAAATCATTGTGAATTCTAACTATGTCCTGCAGCAGTCTTGCAGTTCCTTCCAATTTCACTTCATGACTAGGCCGTATTACTTGTCAACATAATGAATATTCCCTTCAGCCAAGGATATCCTGGGCTGCATTAGGAAGAACATTACCATCTGGTTTATCTTTCCACTCTACTAATTCCTAGTGAGACCACATGTGGAGTGCTGGATCCAGTTCTCTGCGCCCCAGTACAAGAAAAATATGGATTTACTGGAGCTAGTCCAGCACAGGGCCAAAAAGATGATGGACTGAAGCATCTCTGGTATGAGAAGAGGCTAATAGCTGGGACTGTTCAGCCAGGAGAAGGCTGAGGTCACTTTGTCTTGAACACCTGCATGGCATCACTGCCAATGCTAGCCACCAATCTGTTGGCTTAGCCAGACCATGGCATCTGATCCTCATGTGCTGCCAAAGATACCCATTGATGCTGCTCTGCCATAAGCATACCACAGCCAAATGGATTGGTTTCTTCTGGGTTGTGAGGCCATACCCTTGATCTCGTCTCCCCTTACAGACTCAAATGTGAACTCAGAGCTGGCCAGCTCCATCACGCCAGACAGGTTGACTTGTCCTACAGCTCCTTGGCTCCTGAGAACAGCAGCTGATCAGGTCAGACAGAGAATAACTGTATGCCTGTTGTAACTTGATCATGGTCCCGCACTTCTGTGAACTCCATTAGGGCACAAAGATGTCAGAGCTGTTTCAGTAGCCTTGTAAAGTCGTGGAACCCAAACTTGCTTTTTATTTTTATTTAACTACTTCATATTTACATTTAAACTTAATTATCAGTTTCATTAGCTCTAATTAAAGTGTCTGATATATTATACACCTACACATTTGTGGATATATATATATTAGATTCTTTTTTATCTTTATATTTGGTTTTGTATTCATAGATAAATAAATTTAAAAATATATACTTTCATGTTTGTACTCTCCTTTCTATAGATAAAATAATATATAAAGGTATATGTCTTTGTGTAACAGCACTTCCATGTCCAAAGGAAGCAAGCAGCCAGTCAGAGGGTGCTTTGTGATCACATGGCAATGACAGGTTCTAAACACGTCAAACCTGCCATAGGAAAGCCTGCGAGGTTTTGACTTTTTCAGTGATAATTACTTTGGTGTATGTGGTAGTCAGGGACTTTTTGTTCTGCTGTATTTGAGGGTAAACTGGAAAGGGTCACTGGCCCTTCCAGCCAGCCAGAGAGTTGTCTGCTAAGACATGAGAATGCCATTTTAGAAAAGGGGACAAAAGGAGGTAAAGAGACTGTGTGACCAGAAGGGTGAGACTTCCAGGACAAGCAGGATGTGGGACAGCCAGGAGGGATGACACTTCCCTGAAAGGTAACGGGCACCCACCATTGCTAGTGCTGGATCAAAAACATCCTTATCCTCTGCCTAGGATGGTGGAAGAGGATTTTCAAGGGGAACAGCAGCCACTCTGCTGTCTGAGCAAGGAGGGCAATTCAAAATTCAGCAGCTGTTTGAGAGGGAGCTGTTTGCTACGTCAGATCCACAGAGATTTAGTACACACACAATGAGAAGCAAACTGTTGTAGAAAAAAAGCAAGTCACAGCAGCTAAAGTCTGGAGAAGAAAAAGAAATTAAAATCATTAAAATGAGGCCAGTACATTAAAGAGTAAAATGTGTGAGTTTGTCTTCTCTAATTGGCACATCAATAAAATTTATATATTGAGGACTCTCTTTAAAACAAGGCATTTTATAACTTTCCGTTCCATATTGAAGCTGATATGACACTATAAAGTTATATTAGCAGAGTCTAGAATGCCTGCATTCTCTAATTACCTTATTAATTGTAATGTATATGCTGCATCCTTCTGTCTACTGGCTGTATACAAAGACCTTTTTGTTGAAGCAAATCAATTACAAATGAAAGAAGCAAAGAAGTTTGCAATAGATAAAATTGATACATGCTAAAGACTCTGAAAATTTCATGCCTAGATTTGTTTGTTAAGGAGTTGCTCAGTTCTCTAAATCTTTTGTAATAGGAGCACATATAAATAAATAAATTCCGTGTTTGCATTTATGTTTGCAATTTATCTCGTATTTTTATACCACAGGATCATTTTTAGGCCTCCTTTTGAGGATGTCCCAAAAGATTATTAATCCCAGAGCTGAGTACTATCAATAACATAGGAAGTCAACATGCAAGTACTAAACCAACTATCTTTATGTATTAAACTTCTAGGGAATAAAAGCCAGTTAATCATTTGGCTTTAATATCTCCACACTATTTATAAATATAAATAAAAGAACAGTGCCGACAAGATATTTTAGTCTAGGGTTTTTTCAACAGTGTTTTTAAATCCTTATTTGGCATCACATCAAATTAAGAACTTGGTTGAACTAAGTTGGATGTACATGGCAAAACTGGATTTTATCTTAGATGGAAAAAATCCATTGGAATTGATACACAGAGATATAAAGTACAATTTTAAATAGATGGAATAAATCTAAAGAAATGTCAAAGCTTCATGATGAGATCTCTTCATAAACAGATAAATCTAAAATGAATTGTTGACAATCATTTGATGTCAAAACCGAAGTTCACCCGAACTAGGTACTGAGAGTAAATCACCAGTGACGATTCCAAAGCTACTTTGGGATGCTCTATTCTTTTAAAACAAGAAAAATCAGTGCAGCCAGATACATAACAGTGCATGATAGGACATCTTTCTTCATGTGTATACAGTCTTACTGTCCTTTTCTTTGCAGAAAACCTTATCAGCCAGAGCAGTTCAATTTGCAAACCTACTTGAGAAGAGGGAAAGGATTAAACATTTATTTCTCTGCAGTATCTTGACCTTATCAGGACTGACCTGTTTGTTGATCTTGTTTACTCACAGACTATGATTAGTTTGTCCTGCAGGTTTTCACGAGAAATTTTATTGAGTGCTTTCATAGCAGTGTTTCATATGCATCTCTCTCTTACTCCTTCTCTCTTCAGATCATTAATGGGATAGAAATTGACCATTCTAGAATGATAAGGAAAAAATTCATACTAACTTTCCTGCAGCTTCACATATAGTTCTTGATTTTTTTTTTGCCTGCCACAAAAGCTTTTTTATTAATCTTTTCTGAGAGATTTTCTACACAGCCTGCTGTATTTAATCAGCATTATGTTTTTCACATGACTGTTACACATGATCAGTTCCAAGTAGAACTAATTTGAGGTAATAGTTTTAATGTTATTACTGTTTTTGCAACTGTGCAGTGATTTTGCTGAGCAAAACCATGTGGGGAAAAAAATTGCTCATCTGAACTTGAGGCAAAGGCCGATTAGTTTTGGAATATTTTAATTGTAGTTCCTAAGAGCTAGGAACAAAACATCAGGAATATTTGCAGCAAAATCAAAACAGACCCTCTGTCTGCCTCATCAGACAAAGAAATATAATTATTGTATTTTTCCCAGTGGTGGAGTAAAGAGAGTAGTTTGGATAAGAATTTACTTATATCTGTTCTCTTTTATATTATCTTGCCTTACTTCTTGACAAGTCTTAAGACTGAAGGAATTTGCAGGCAAATATGTAACATGAATTCTCCTTTCTTTTTCCTTATTTTCTTCAGATTCAAGCCTGGATGACAACAGTGGTGATGATGATGATGGTGTTTGTTGATTTTCAGATATTGAATGCAGAACACACTTCCTGCACTGCTCATTGCAAGTACTCACACTTTCCAAATATGAAGTTCTTTTTGCATAGAGGTGCAAGTTGATGTCAGGGGGGCTTATAATATTGAGATAAATAATATATTCAAATGAGATTTACTTTATAAATCAGTTAAACCAGATAAACCAATTAAACCAAATAAAGCTCTCTTAACATTTGAATACAGATTCATGATGTCATATGGAATTGGTACTTCATGAGTGATTTAAGAATTCTTAAGGTCTTAGAAAGATAACCCAAAATGTGCATCATACACCCATTCAGGCAGTGCTCTCAGCCTGGAGGAGTTACCTTGGGCAGCAACCCCACCTCAGGGGAGAGGCCCCATCTGCAGATCCCCTCAGATCCTCTGCTCCAAGCAGGACCAACTCAACTGATCCCCTCTGGCAAGGCTCCATTTATACCCTAGCTGAGTCTGATCTGTGATCAGGTGAGGTCACTTCAGCCTTTGTTGGCTGGAGAGCCTTACCTTCCACCCTACAACAGCCACCACGCGGTCGTGACAGGGGTCGGCCTGTGCCGGGGCCAGTCAGTGTTACATGGCTGAAGCCAACTATTGCATGCCTGAGGTCAGACTCAAGTCACTGGTTGGAGTGCCTTGATCCGTGCTGGCTCATGGGCACCTGCCATGGGTGAAAATGTCTGCTCAGGACACATTAGATTAGGGAATATTGACCTGCAAATTGAGAAAGAAAGGTTTCTTAGGAACAGGTGTCACTTCGTTTTTACAGCTGCTCATATGCTTATCTAATCAAGTACCACCAAGGTAATCTTACCTAATAGAAGGGGTAAGGCCAAAATGATAAAGACTATTTGCTGAAGATAAATGCCTCCTTTCAAATTCCTGTAATTTGCAACAATTTACTTTCTACTTCCTATACAAAGACCTCAACCCCTAGAGAGACCTAGTTGTCACCAAATCTCTTCCTTCTCTTTGTTTTCTGTAATGTTATCGGACCGGGTCCTTTTATGTTACTAAACCTTACTCTTAATCTTGCCTTTATGTTTTCTGTCAGGCCACTTGCTAGGAAGTCCTTGAAATAATGTCTGTTCTCATGCCACATCTCCTACCAACAGTCTCCTCCCACATTCCTATGTAGCTTCCACTCAGTATCAGTAACCTTGACAGACATTCTCATCCAAAGTGTGATGCTAGGTCCTGCTTTGCCCATTCCTACTAAATCCCAGAATTAGGGCCCGAGTTCTTCCCAGCACTTCCAAGAAATTGACCTGCAGAGTATAGCAGGTTCCTATGTCAGAGAGTGCATTTCAATGCACAGTAAATGTGTGTGCCACCTTTGCATTTCTGGACACCAGCTTCATCTCTACCAAGTTTTCTTCATCCAGGACTGAATAAAGCATAACTGGTTGTGCTCAGCAATATAACCCTGTGTGATTTCGGTTTTTTCCTCAAAGTAGAATGAATTTTTTTGCATGAGAAATATAACTAACCTTCTGACTCCATAAAAACACTATTATTGTCAGTGACAACCTTTCCTTAGCTTTTAGAGTTACTAATATTCCAGTCTTTGAAAGTAAATGCCATAAATCTTCCCCAAAGCATTTCTAACGTGGCAGGACTTTATCAGTTCTTAAACTCTGACACTAGATTAATCAATCCAGCTTTCCCTTTTTTCCCTTTCCTCTTCGTTCTTGACTTGTATTATTATGTTTTAAGAGTTTTATCCACAGATGAATGGATAGGTAGGTAGGTGTCAATGTGCTCATCACATACATACAGATATATTTACAAATACACATTCAATCATATGCATTAAATAAAACATAAAATGTCTTCCAATTGCAGCACTGTTGTGATAAAAATAGTATTGTAGCAGTAATTACACTCTCTCACCCTTTCTCTATAACATTAATTAAAAAACACTCAGTCACATTTTAGAGGTGTCCACAGCCTAAATCCCTTCTTACTTGACTCTACCAGCAGCGATGGTCCTTTGTCCTTGAAGGATTTACTCTGTACTTATTACCCTAATAGCTTGTCTTATAATTTTGACAGCATGGGCATTGTAAACATTTAACAGAAACAGAACAAATTTTGCAGCACTCTTACAAATGTGTCCAGTCTTGTGTTGACTCTACAGGTGGACCACTCCTTGGATCAAATAGTATTTCCTGATTTTTTAGTTTCTAAAGATGCTAAAAGGTTCACCCCATATCAGAGAGGTAATGAGCCTTTGAATTCTTACCTTGGACCTAAATAGTGTGTAACATGGAAGATACTATAACATTGTAGAGAGTTTGGGAAATGACTGTAATCACAGTTTATGATGTCATCTCTGTGTGAAGTGTGTGAATATGGTTTGATGCTTTCAGGCAACAGCACACAGTTCTAAAAAAACCCACCACAACAAACCCCCTCAAAACTAAACAGTGAAGGTCCAGGACTTCAGGTAGTGCTAATATCTTGAATTTTTTCCAGAAACAAATGGAAAGTCAGAGAATCACAGCATCAATTAGGTTGGAAAAGGCCTCTGAGATCATCTAGTGCAACCCTTGGCCAAACATCACCATGTCAACAAGATCACAGCACAGAATGCCACGTCCAATAGTTTCTTGAAGACTTCCAGGGGTGATGGGTTCATCACCTTCCTGGACAGTTCATTCCAATATTTAACAACCGGTTCTGTGAAGAAATTCTTCTGATGTCCAGCCTGAACCTGCCCTGGCACAGCTTGAGGGCATGTCCTCTTGTCCTGCCACTGGTTGCCTGGGAGAAGGGTCCAACTCCCACCTGTCTACAGCGATAAGGTCCCCCCTGAGTCTCTTTTTCTCCAGACTAAACACCCCGATCTCCCTCAGCCGCTCCTCGTAGGACTTACCCTCTAGACCCTTCACCAGCTCCATTGCCCTTCTCTGGACATGCTACAGCACCTCAATGTCCTTCTCGTAGTGAGGGGCCCACAACTGGACATAGCACTCGAGGTGTGGCCTCACCAGTGCCAGTACAGGGAACAATCACATCCCTAGTCCTGTTGGCCACATTATTCTTGATACCTGGCCACATGCTGGCTCATGTTCAGTCAGCCGATGACTAGCACTCCCAGGTCCTTTTCCTCTGGGCAGTTTTCCAGCCACTCTTCCCCCAGCCTGTAGCAGTGCCTGCAGTTGCTGTGATCAAAGTGTAGGACTGTCACTCGGCTTTGTTGTACCTCATATGACTGGTCTCAGACCATCTCTCCAGTCTGTCCAGAGCCCTCTGTAGGGCTTTTCTACCCTCCAGCCAATTGACCCTCTCATGCAACTTGCTGTCATATGTTAAGTTACTGAGTTTATACTCAATCTCCTCATCCGGGATGAGAATAATAAATAAAAGTAAATAAAGATAATTCAGAGCTGCTTGTGTTGGTTAAAAACCAATATGCCAACATGTTGAAAAAGCTGGAGTTTATGAGTGTTAGACATTCAAGAAGATAGTTAATATGCTCACTTTTAGAGGATCCAATATTGCACAGTCTTTTCTACAAGACATATGTTGCTTGTCATTGATTGCAAGATAGTGGAAAGTATTTCTTCCTGCTCCTGTCTAGTTATCAAGTAGAATTGAAATTTAGTTCTTATTGCTTCCCAATATTTTGACAGAGCCAAGAACACAAAATATTTTTTGCTTTTAACATCTTACAGCAATACAGAAGGAATTTCTAGAATGACTTTCACAGTGATTGTGGCATTTCATCTCAGTTTCTCTCTGTTCCCAGTAGCGTTCACGTACTCTATGGTGTGAGTATAAGAGCAGTTAAGTTAAAAGGCAAACATTTTTGTTCAGTGAGAAATTCATTTCCCACTTTCAGTGAAGTAACTGGATGAATGACTTTGAACAAGCACCTCTGTCTCTCTCTTGACTCACATCCCTGACTTTATAGCTGCAGCCCATCCCACTCATTTCTGGGAGCAAGCAGCAACCAGCCCATCAAGGAGAGAAGAGAACAAAGGAGCTAAAGCACATTTCCATGAGGAAGTGACTTTCCAGTAGAGATTATATTGTCCCAGAGCCTTTGGCAAGCCATTGGTGGGATGTCAAAACAAAACAAAAACAATGTTGAAAGGTTAGATTTAATTCTTGGATGAGCTACTGGAATGAGAGTGTAATTTAACAATTTTTCTTCTAAAAACATCTCCTTTAGGTTCTAGGAGATATGAACTTTTATAAGTAGAAAGGAAAAAAAGTGATCTAGTTCAGATTTACGATTCTTGATCTTGATTAGTCTAGCTGTTTAGAAACACCACTTGAATGAAAACCTTATGTGAAACCCTGATTGAAATATTTTGATTTATTGGACATTTGCTTATTTGTAAGTTACTGTAATGATCTATGATGCAAAACCAGCAGGATTCATCAGTCATTAAATGAAAATATTCCCTCACCTGTAAAGTCATCATCGACTGTGCTTTTAGAATCTCCTTCAAAGATGAAATTTCAAGAATTTCTTTCCAAGAAAGTCTACCTAGAGAAATCTGAAAAAATGTGTTTGAAAAGACTATTAAGTGCTCTCTTTTCCTCAAGCTTTGTTTCTTTAATATTTAAATACTGTGATTTGCTCTTATAGAGTATGAATACTTACATTTTCATGTAAGATAAATTCATGCTTAACCCTTGGAATTAAGCAACTACACAACTGGATAGCTCTTTTTACAAACTGGATGTAGCCTTCCATGTTCCATAACTCCTGCTTGTCTACAAATCGGGCAAAGATAGAAATCACATATCTCAGACAATGACAGGGACAGTGAGAATTTATTCTTCGCAGGAGCTAGCTGAACTAAAACTTAGGCGAAATTATGTGATTCAAACACTGACATCCAGCTTTCTGCCTCTGAAAAGTATTAGACATTTATGGACCCATATTTCCTGTTTCTATACCTCTGACAAATTACATTTAAATAGTGAGGTTGCAGAACACACCTTTAAACTTATTTGTAATGCAATGTTTTAAATTATTTCAATGGCCAATAAAGAAAAAAAAAGACAGGAAATTCAAGTGATTAAAATTTAATTGTTTGTCACTCCTGTGACTTGTTTGTAATTCATATTAGGGCAAAGCCAGTTGTACGTTGATATTTGCAAGGTCTCAAGGTCATGCTCTGTTACATTAGTCTTAGACAATATAATCTAAACAACTTCACTGGACTTGTGATAGCTGTCACTGGATTACGATAAACCCACTCTATCAGATAGAGGAGTCTGTAAGTGTACTGTGCTTAAATGTACAAATGTATAGAAAAGATGGGAATCAGAAGATGAATTTAGTGAGCAGGAGGATCTCAAGGTATAACACTGACCCTGCTTCCCAAGTAAACCAAGTCAATATCTGTTTCAAATCAAAACCACAAGTTCTGAATCAGACAACCTAACTGGCAGTGATATTAAAGTAAAAACTGCTGTAATTCCAAAATTATTCAAAATTCAGAATCTTTAAATAAGAATCATTGCACATATTTTATTCTGAATTAATGCTGCTTCTGAGAGCTGAAGAACGAATCACCACACAAAGAAGCTTTGGTGTCAGTCCCTAGTATGTACAGACAGTGCTGTCATGCCATGGAAACTGTGTTTTTAAATATAGAAACAGTGCATCTGTATGACTTACTTTAAAGTAGAGCTGTGTTTTCAGTCAGTGGCATCTGCCAGATTGTGGGTGATGCTAGATCATGGCAATATGGTTAAGTTTGTGAGTTTGTGTATAATTGCAGTACAGGGGAAAAGAATGTGCTTCACTGCCAGAAAAGGAGGAAAGAATGAAAGAGTAAAAAGAGCTACTCACTGAATTCTGCAACACAAAGCTGGAACAGCTTACATATTCAGAATACTGATGGTGAGAAGTAGTGAGGAAAATATTTATTGTAGGTTTTCATCTGAACTTCATTCTTCTGGTTTTATGTGATTGAACCAGTCATCTTAAAAGTTGCACATTTTCTAGTTTACAATAAGAATGTCTTTAAGCCTCATTATTATCAGGCCAAATATTAAATTTCAGCTTCGCAAATTTTCAATGTGTTTAAATTCTCCTTTGTTGGAACTAATGATCTTTTCCATCTTGGCTTAAACCACAACAAAGGTATAGATATTATTGGTTTATAGTGTTATTTCATTGCAAAAAGGGAACTTTAAATTTGGCTTAAAAGAAATAGTTAGACGATTATCCTCTCTTGGTTCCTAGGTGGGTTTTTTCAGCATTCTCCCTTTCCACTTTCCCTCCATCCTTGCTAAATCCTCTCAGTGATCCATACACTCCAATTCCCTTCACCCAAAGAAGCAGGAGCCCTCCTTACAATACTGAATATTTCATACAAAGTTTCTCCTTTGAAAAAATGCTGGTTACTGTACTGCACAGGGCTACATCCCCCATCATACCATTCCTTGAATGGCTGCAGGAGGTTTCTTTTGGAAGCAGAGAAGACTTTTCACTTTCTCTGCTAAAATGAGGATCAAAATAAGTTCTTCATTTCTGTATAAATGAGAGGTGGATAGAGAAAACTGTCATGCCAGTCATAGCACCCAGGACTTTCCTGGTAGGTAAGAGCCGCAAAAACAGAACAGCTATTTCCTCACCCTATGTTGATTCCCAAAATAGAAATACTAACAAGTTTTGGTGTATCTGTATAATTTTCCAGAAACGTAGGCATCATAGAGAGTAGGATTGTTTAACCCTGGTTAAAAGTCCCTGTGAAGCTTAAGTTTCATATAACCTCACTAATTTTAATGTTTTTTAAGTTACAGTATTCGCCTGAGACATTTCTCACTGATGGAATGAAAATAGTACTGGTAACTTTAGCTCTGTGACTCATCCACCAGTGATGAGGGGGAGAACGTAGCCTTCTCACTCATTCACTTTCTGTGGTCTAGTGTTCAGCCACGACGTCTTGGCTTGTGCCTACTTTATCTGGGACTTCCAGATGGTCTCTTATCCAAGTACAGGACAAGCCCAGGAATGCTTGGCCTCCGAGGTCTGTTGCATGAGACGCAATGCAATTGGAATTGCCTTTACTCTAGCTCCATCTTCAGTGGAGTTCAGACCATCTGAGTGTGTCTGTCCCTTGATTACAATAAGTTTAGTTGAAATACAAGAGTAGTTTACTAATTGTGCATTGCATTAACTGGAGAAGACTGGAGCAGGCAAAACAGATTCAATGTTTTGAAACAATACTTAGAAACAAGCTGAGAACTTTATCAAAGGTTTTCAGAGATAAAATCATGTGCTTTTCCTCTCTTTCTTGAGAGACGTTTGATGTTGCTCTTCAACACCAGACAGCACCTAGCTTAAATCATCAAAATGTACTCTAGTTATGTAGTTGATGAGAGGTGACTTCTCATTTAGAAGCACATCAGACGTTGCATCAACCTCCCACACAGATATAAGAATATGAAAACTGGAGTTATAAAGTCAGAAAAAGAAAGCAATGTAATGGCTCATGAATCCTATGGCTGGTTGCAGCATAGTTAGTGCAAGATGTCAGACTTCAGTATGTACAGAAAAGTGAAAACAAAATTTCCTAAGATCAAAATTTAAGAATTAATCAACCTAGAAGTATTCAAGCATATTTATTCCTGACATCTTTCTTAGTCTCAAAGCATAATATCACAACATTAGGAAAAGAGGATGGCAGAGATTTTGTCTGGAAATTAAAATACTGAGGAAAAAACATATTCCAGCACAAAACCTCTTTGCCATAGGCAACATTCATTCCTGCATAGAAAAAGGCAATACTGGTGCCATCACAAACAAATGTAATGGTCTGTCAAGTGATAAGCCTGGACAACACTGTGTTAAAGAAAGGATCAGCTGTCCACGTACAAGAAGTGTGGGATAAAATGGATGTTATTAGTTCTGTGAAAAGGCACAAGCAAAATATAATCAACCTTAATTATTCCTTTTCCTCTGCCTTCCTCCATTCCCATCCCCAGGAAAGTTAAGAAAAGGTCCTAAAATGAAAAGATGTGTGTGAAATAAGTTACTGTGGTGATCTGGGACTGGCAAGAGACCGAAGCAAGGCAGAAAATTTTTTTGTAGCTTAAAAGGGATCAATGGATGAATGCTTTAGGCTCTTGGCAGCCAGAGAGTATAGGAATGTATTTATTTAGTCCTTTGTTTGACTATACCCACTGAAGCTCATTCGAAAACAATATCATTTGTAATCATTTTCCTTTTGTTGAAACAAATAGAAAATGTGCCATGAAAATCTCCCAGAATATCTGTTTCTTATTTAAAAGAGAAAAAATAAAAAGTAAGTCTCAAAAGTAAGCACTTGTATGATAACAGACCCTGTCAGCAAGGAAAAATAGATTTGTCCCAAAACTGTAATTAGTGCTTCTGAAGGATATGGAAACCAGTCTTGTATTGAGAGGAAGAGAAGTGCAATACATAAGTGCAATGTAGCCATTATAGATTCAAAACCATATATAGCATCACATGTAATGTATATAATTTCTGAGAGATTCCAGAAGGATTTCATATATAAAGAACAATGTGTTTTGCTAATGTTCTAAGATTAGCGAAAAAGAAGAAGGGTTTTTTTGGTTTTTTTGTTTGTTTGTTTGTTTGTTTGTTTTTAATTGTGAAGTGGAAAAATAGCTTACTGGAATGACCAGCCCTAGACCCTGGAAAAACTTCTAAATGTGCCCAGTGGTCAGAAGAAATACGTGCCCTAGATGGGAAAGATGATGTTTTAAAATTATTCTCTTATACTGGATTTGGTTATATTAAAAACTTTGCATTCTCACTGATGAAAACAAATTCTAACCAAATCTTGTTCTTGAACCCCAAGCTCAATGTAGCTTAGAATGGCCAGGCATATTATACTGAATAATTGTAAATTAAAAGATGATTCAGATCTAACTGATGGAACTACAAATTAAATCTCTCCATTCATTGTAACAACACAGCTTAGAAGAGAAAAACATCTATGCCAAAAGCCATGGCACTGCACATTGATTCTGACACCACACAAAGGAATGCTGTCACTGTGAGTGGTCACAAGCAGCACTCCTCAGGGGTCAATGTGGTTTAATATTTTCCTGAATAACCTACATGGTGGTGAAGCCAAATGCTCCCTGTCACAGAACCCAGATGGGTTCTGTCCCTTTATATCTTAATGACAGTGTGCACTAGAGCCTGTGGGTCTAATGTGCCAGGCCAACTGGATTCACACAGTCCAATAAGCTATGCTGTCCCCTTCCTCCACCCAGCTGAAGGCAAGGCCCCTCTAGTCCTGGACACAGTATTTGTTACTCCCTTTCCTGCAAATACAAATAAAAAGCATCTTTATTAAGACCAGAACTAAGATCAGCCTTTATACACTCTTTGGAACTGCCCACTGGAAACTGAAGCAGCAATATTCCTGGAAATTTTGCACTAAAGGGTTTCTCCTTTCGTAATTCTTTTTCCTTTCAATTCAGATACCCATACCTCTAGGGTTGACATAGATTTGCCATCCCATTTCCTAGTGACCTCTCTGTGCAACCACAGCAAACTGCAGTTACCCCATGGTGTATATCCTCCCTCTTGAACAGAGGAACTCTTACTCCTAATACTTAAGGTACTGGTTTGTACAGGTGAGGAGTAGGACATATCCTCTTTGAACTGCTGGAACTCCCAGGACAGCTTTTCCACAACCAAGATGCAGGCCCATAGGGACAAAGAGAGACTTTCTTCCTATTGACAGAGTTGGCTTGCCAATTCATCCACCATTTTTCCCTCACCATCTTTCCAGGTCATTACTACAAATGAAAGGGTTGGCATATGATGATGGTGTGCTCTGTTCAAAGTTTCGCCACATGGGTCATGTGCACTTGACTTCTTCTGGATCTTTGGGTAACAGCTCATGGTCCAGGTCATTAAAAATCACATTAGCACAGCTAATTCCTTCAGATACTGGATACTTTTCTCCATGTTTGTCTGGGAGGCTGGGTGATATATTGTGGCCTCTCAGGTTAAAAAGCAGAAGCTGAGGCGAAGTTAAGAGGGTAGGGAAAAGCAAAAAAACCCTTTATTTTGGAGATTCTCCAAACAGCCACAATGAGGGGGGGAAAAGAACCCTTCCTCCCACCCCAATACAAAAGGCCCAGCATACAAACAATTGGTAGAGATTGGTAGAGATCCTCCAATTAAAGGATAACATTGATGGATCAAGTCCTCATGGCAGCTTTCTATTGGAGTTCTCTGTTCTCTCTAAATTTTCCTTTTTCAGTCATCACAGAGTGATAGCATGTTCTCTACTCCGGAATGCTAAGGTGATAAAATGGTTCTGTATTGTCTGGGATGTAGGGTATTACTGACTACTGTTACAGAGGAAAGTTACAGGAATTCTAACATACAAAACTAGAAAAAGAAAAAACCCCTTGGCATCAATATAACACCTTTCTTGAAGGGATTCCTTTCCTTCATGCTTAACAAGAGTCTCCTCCAGAGGCTGAGGATTTGTGTCCCTTTTCCAATTGTCTTGTGAATGCCTCCTTCCCTAGAAAATGATCCCAGCTGCTCCAATCCCAGCATCAGAGCAGCCAGAAGACAGTGGAGCAGGATGACAGCTAAAATCTTTTAGCATATCCTGCAACTCTCTCCAGGATAGGGATTGATTGGTTACCACCTTATTATGAATTCTGCCTCTTCCTCCTCCTCTTCTTGTAATGATCATGCTTTGGAGTAGTCTGCTTTGTCCACTTCTTCTCTTCCTCCCTTCTTAGCAGGAATTTCTTCCCTTTCTATATGATCTGACTTATACTTCCAATATTTCTTCTTGTGTATAGGAGCAACTGATGCCAGCACAGGTTGGTTCTCAGGTTCAGCAGCAGTGCCTGTCACACAGGGTTGAATTAGCTGCAGTGTCTGTCGTTTTGTTCTCAAATCCACAGACCTTCACTTCCCTTTGAGGGTGATGAACACGGCTCAATGATCATGGACCAGGCCCCAGCACATTGTGTTGCTGTGATTTGTGTCTCTCTGGAATTTCCAGGGACAAAATTTTTCCAAATATTTTAGTGGTTTTTCATAATTCTGCACTTGTTCAGGGTGAAGTTCCAAAACACTGGAGTTGCCACTGTTCTAGGTAGTTGTTCATTTTATCCGATACATCCTGCCGCTCATAGCTATGCAGCCTTGGGGCAGATATCGGGTGGCATTTGTAAATAGTTCTTTAACCTGAAGCAAGATATGTAACACATTCAGGAGTCATAGTAATGGGAACATGCTGAATGGAAGCCCCAAGGATATGCAACATTCTCAAGAGCTATTGTAACTGGCCTGGAGGCCCCAGTCTATACACACAACCAGGGTTGCCCTGTCCCAGATGACAAATCCAGCACATGCCCTTGTTGGACTTCATATGGTGGGTGATTGCCCAGCCCTCTGACTTGCTGAGGTCTCTCTGCAGGACCCCTCTGCCCTCAAGGCAGCCAACAGCTCCTCCCAATTCAGTGCCATATAGCAAGAACTGAAGGATAAGAGGGTGTCAGAGAGGAGTTTCATAAGTGAAAGCGGAGTAGGCTTTGACAGTGACAGAATAGGAGTATTTCATTAACTATTTTATGAGGCAGAGGAGGGTAAAGAAAGACACAGAAGTCAAGGAGATTATGCATTACAGAAATACACAGACCAGTTAATTTTATTTTCATAGATTTGTCATCTGAAAGCCTCCTGAATCCCTTGAGCCATTTCATTGAATTTAATCATTCCCAGTATAGGACTGCTTGAGAGAAAAAGATCACTCCAGCCACTTTGAGCCCCATAGTATCACAACTACGGCAGTGGGATGGCCTTAGGAGTGTCTTGAGAAGCAGAAATGTAGATATTTAAATTGTCTTAATTCATTTAAGAACATAAAGTTTGCCAATGCAGGTCTTGCGGCCAGAAGACATAAAATCATAGAATGTTTAAGGTTGAAAAAGACCTCCAAGGTCATCAAGTCCAACCTTTGACTGAACACCACCATATCAACTAAACCACAGCACTCAATGCCACTTCCAGTCATTTCTTGAACACCTCCAGGGATCTTGAACACCTCCAGATATCCACCTCCACCATCTCCCTGGGGATCCCATTCCAGTGCTTAACCATCCTTTCAGCGAATAAATTCTTCCTCATGTCCAACCTGAATGTCCCCTGGCTCAGCTTGAGGCCATTTCCTCTTGACCTGTCACTGGTTGCCTGGGAGAAGAGGTCGAGCTCCACCTCATTTCAGGCAGTTTTAGAGAGTGAAAAGGTCTCCCCTGAGCCTCCTCTGCTCCAGGCTAAACAGCCCCAGCTCCCTCAGCTGCTCCTCATAGGATTTAGTCTCTAGATCCTTTACCAGCTTTTTTGCCTTTCTCTAGACATGCTCCAGCATCTCAATCTTTCTTGCAGTGAGGGGCCCATATTATGACCAGCAAGCAATTCTTGAAGCAAGAATTTTGGCCAGACCACACAGAATAAAATGGGTTTCAGTCAAATCTAGACAAATCATGAGCACTTCAAAGGATGAATTCCGAACCAAAGGTCAGAGTACAAAGCCCTCTGTATTTGTGGCAAACAGAAAACCAGCTCTGAAAATTCAACAGGCTATACTCAGTAGGGCAAACAATGTAGCTTTTTATTTGAGCACATGCACTCAACCAGCAAATTTATAGCACTCAACTGTAGGAAAACAGGGGGTTTTTTTTACTTTAGGCAAATAGATAAAGCTCTCTCAGTATTCCTTTGTTTCCTCTATGGAGTATATGGTGCAAACATTGGGCTAGTGGGCTGGGAGTGCACCTGTTGGAAGTGGGAAACATTCCATTGACGTCAAAGATGGTAACCTTCAGCAGCACCAAGTAAGAACCTGGCCTAGAATATGTTTTGACATTTGTTAAATGTTAAGTTTTTCAATCTTTTCTCCCTTTTTTCAAGCAAAACTCTGTCTGTCCCAGTTGCTGCTCAGCCCAAATATACCTGTGAAATACTCTGAAATCCATCCAGGGCTGTACTTAAAAAAAAAGAAATAAAGAGAGGAGATGAAAAAAGAAAAAGAAATGATCTTTTTTCCCCCACTTACTTAGAAGAAGGAGCAATTAATAAACAAAACAAAACAAAACAAAACAAGATGATAAATATTTAACTTTATCTTTTGCTGCCTTTAATTGACTTGTTCTTTTTAATTTTAGACACTTTTATAATTCACATTCAGCTAATTGTTCAGAGTCAGGCTGACAATGGCAAGTGTTCAATGATTTTTTACATACTGTTTAAAAGGGCTTCTCAGTTTAAAAAAGCTTCTCAGAAAGAAGAAAATTAAAAAAGCCCTCAGATAAACAAGAATCTCATTCCTATTTTTCAGTGCCTTTTTCAAGGATAAGACTTGGACCCTAAATTTCCAAGAACCTCATTCCTATTTTTCAGTGCCTTTTTCAAGGATAAGACTTGGACCCTAAATTTCCAAGAACCTCATTCCTATTTTTCAGTGCCTTTTTCAAGGATAAGACTTGGACCCTAACTTTCCAAGAACCTCAAAACTAAAGATATGCACACGCCTGCAGGACTATGATCTTCTTGGCATCATGGAGACATAGTGACATGACTCCTATGACTGGAGTGTTGGGATGGAAGAACACCGGCTCTTTAGGAAGGACAAGGAGAGGTGACGAGGACATTGACACTCTTTGTGTCAATGACCAGTCAGAGCACATGGAGTTTCACCTGGGGATGGATGAGGAGATGACTGAGATCTTAGGTTAGGATTAGGATTAGGATTAAAGAGAGAGCAGGGATGATGTTATAGCAGGGGTCTGATACAGGTCACCTGACCAGGGAGACCAAGAAGATGAAGGCATAAGCAATCCAGGACATTCTTGGAATGTGCTGATGATAACTCTTTCTCCAAGTGATAGAGAAGCCAACAAGAAGAGGTGCCATGGTGGACCTTGTTCTTGCCAACAAGGAGGGGCTGGTGGCACATATGAGGCTTAAGGGCAGCCTTGGCTGCAGCAACCACAAAATGTTAGAGCTCAAGATCAAGAGCAGTGAGGAGGGCGCATAGCAAACTCACTACCCTAGACCAGGAGAGCAGATTTTGGCTTCTTCAAGATCTACTTGGTCGAGTACCATGAGATAAAGCCCAGGAGGGAAGGGCCCAAGGAAGCTGGATAATATTCAAGGATCACCTACTCCAAGATGTTCAACTCTCTGCTCTCAACTTCAGGCTCTTCACAATGTTGTCTAGGATGCAGATACTGATATGCAGGATCCAGGAGATCTTGACAGAGCTCTTCCTTCAGACTCCCTTTACAATCAAGGGAGAGAAACAGGCATTCCTTGGCTGGGATGCCTTCTTGGGAAAACTGCCTTTGAAGAGGATCATCTTAAATGCATATATTTTCTGCAGTAATGTGCATGTCTGGAGTAATTATTTCAGACAAGGTGTTAACGTTAAAGACATGCAAACTGAGGTGCACAAATAAAAATAAAATCAATTAAAAATAAAATAATAGTAATAAAAACGATACTGAAAGAAACTGCTTTGGAGCTATACTGTCACAAAGATGTGAGCATGGCTCTGGCAGCCCAGAGGACCATGTGACAGGAAGCAGTGCTGAGAGCGAGTGCTAAGAGAGACCAGGAAGGCTGGTGAGCAGAGGGGAGTCTGCTCCCTAACATCTTCCTTATCCTCTTTCTCTCTACCCTGCCTTTGACACTACATAGAATAGGGGCTTCCTCAGGCAGATATTGACCAAAGGGTCACCAATATTTTGTCAACTTCCTTTGGGTTTTTTTGTTGCACTTATTTTATATATTTTTGGCCTCCAGCACAGTATTTAACCGTGACTTCTACAGACTTATTATGCATTTCATTCTTTGTAAGCTCAAGGGTCTGTTCTCCTGGACAGTAAGCTGGAGTTCTTGGGACAGTAAAAGCTGGAGTTTTTGGAGGTCTTAAACTGCTCTAACAATTTGATTTAAACTCATTTCCTCCCTGTCTCGGGGAGCGCGTGTGCCCCCTTGAGTTACACATAATAAACTCAAACATGCACAGGTTAAGGACTGGTTCAGCTCAAGGAAATTATTAGGGTAGTGATTTAAAGTTTAGGAATGACCTTATCTGCAGCCATAAATCTATATTGCTCTATTTATTTTAGGGAAAGCTTTGACATACACATATATACCTTTTTATTTACAGATTTGTTTCAAACTATTCCTCTATTTTGGTTTACTGTAGTTTGAAGACATTCTAAACATTTTTTCTTTGTACTTGTTTAGGATGAAAAGTGCCTTTTTAGAGTGCTTGGGGAGATTCCTTTGTGAGTTACAATGATAGATGATATAATGTAAACAGCTTTATTTATTGGATATAAATTTTCATCTTTAATTTCCTGCAAACTGGATTATGTGCCTGTTGTAGAGGGTGTAGAACACTGCACTGTGGAGCAGGACCAGTATATTGCAGGTGACTTGAAAGTAATAGTGCTATCAAATTTGCACACATGAGCCACCCTGATATGATTTCACCCTTAGCAGCCTGTTCTCAGACACATGCTGGCAGTGTGACAAAGAGCCTTTTGTCTCCAAGGCCCCATTTTGAATGCAACATAAACTGGTAGCAAATAAAGTAGGTACCTAGCTGCTGTCTCTCACTAGCTTGTATAAAATTAATTGCATGCTGTCACATATTTTTAATGATGTGGTGTGAAAACTTCATGCTCCCTGATCCCATTCTGTCAGCACTTGTGCCCTGTTGACCATGAAACCATTTCAAAATACTGCTTTATGGAGTTTAATGCCAGAAGAGACCAATAGAAGACCTGCACTGACCTCCCCTGTGTCACGGGTGATTGTACTGCAGTTAGTTATCCTCGTATTGAGCTCAGCGATCCAGAACAGGCTGCGTCTGCCCCATGCTGGACACAGCCTGTTCCAGTCAGCTCCAGCAGATCCACCAGGGCACAGCTGAACCCAGTAACCCCAAGGGTGGTGCCATGGGGAAAGTGTACTTAGGAAAGGGCAAAATGCTGCTTGGCAGAGAAGGCTGAGTAAAAATGTGAGGGAAACTGCCCTGAAGACACCAAGGTCAATGGAAAAGGAGGGTGAGGAGATGCTCCAGGTGCTGGACCACAAGAGCTCTCCAACTCATGGAGAAGATCACAGTGATGAAGGTTGTTCTCCTGAAGCCCATGGAAGTCCACAGTGGAGCTGATATCCAAAGAGCAACCCATGGAAGACCCCATGCAGGAACAGGTGCTTATACACTTGAAGGAAATTACAGCCTATGGAGACTCCACACAAGATCAGGCTCCTGGTGGGAATGTGGCCTGTGAGGAGAAGACCACATAGGAGCAAGTTTTCTGGTAGGAATGGTGAACCTGTGAAATTCCCACACTGGAGCAAGGGAAAAGTGTGAGGAGGAAGGAGTAGCAGAGGGGAGCTGTTATGGACTGACAACAAATCTTCTTCCACATCCCTCTGCATTGCTCAGGGAGGAGGAATTATAGGAATCAGGAATGGTGAGAGAAGCTGAGCCTGAGAAAAGGAAAGGAAAGGAAAATGGCTACAGGTTGTCTCTCAAAAACAGAACAAAACCACAAAAACAACTAAAGTCATTCAGATACTATCTGTATTAAACCAAATGTTTACAGAGATCAAATTTAGTTTAAGAAATCCAAACAATGTCCTTCCACCATCACCCTTGAAAGCTGTTTTGAGGTTTTCCTACCCTTAAGAATAGGAAATTTTTAGGGTAAACTGGTCAAAGGTCATTTTTCAGCCACAAGGTCCTGGAAAGTTTTGCAAACTCAACTGAACAGATGTCAAGCTTGTTTTCTACCTGCCTGTGACTAGATACAGTGACTGGTTTGCCTCTCAGTATTCTTTTTGATTAAATCAAAAAGAGCCACCTTAAACCACTTAAACTTCACACCAGAATGGTTTTTCTCCCAGACTCTTGATTACTTTGCAGACCTTTCCCGAACTCTGAAGTATCCCCCATTCTTCAACAATTCTGATCATCAGGATGGGTCTAGCAGCATCTTACTAATGCTGTGTTTGCAGGCAAGAACATGGTACATCAACATGTATTTCTATATTCTTTTTCATATGTCCAGAATTGTACCAGTTGTATCTGTCCCAGCATTGGATGGAGTCATTTATCTAAAGTATATATCTTTGGTTCCCAGGAGAAAGTCTCTAAACGCTTGACTCTGCCTGTACACTTGATTCTCATGTGATACTCGTATTTTTCTGCATTTATTCATATTGTATGGAGTGATTCACCCAAAGTGTTAGAGAGAGAAGTGTCTTGCATCTCTGTAATGATGTGGGGAGAAAATTAGAAGTGTATGAGGATATTTTTTTCTAATTTTTTTGTGCTGAGCTTCATGAACATCTGTTACTATCCTGGAATGAGTCATAACTTTAAAAGCATAATTCTTCAGCACACAGTGTAACTTTATTCACTAAGTTTAAGTGGGTGTGTGATTCCTGTGTAAAATATCTGAACTATTTTCTTTGTACAAAAATGCCTATGCACCTCAATTTGCACAACTTCTTTTCATTACTAAACTGATCCTAGCAGTGTTGAGAAGCAAAGGAATGTACCTTGTGAAGAGGAATGAGGGAAGGTGGGGTTCTGTCTTGCTCCTGGGGTGCACCAAGTGCAGGGAGCTGAAGCTGGGGCTGAGTGGCACTTAGCCCCACGTGCTGCCGCTGTATCTGCAGGCAATGCATGACTCACTCTCACAGGACCAGCCAGCGACTGCCAGAATTAGCATCCAGCCTGCAGTTTTAAAAAGAGCTGGGCCCTCTCTGCTGTGATAGTTTATATTGTATCCTGGGATCCCTTAGAAAGCAATATTTTTATTTGCCTCAGTAAATCATCCATCAACAACGTTTATTTTTTTTCAAGTGAAAAAAAAGCACTTTTTAGCAGAGTTTGTACTTCCTCTCGCACTTCTGATAAGGGTGTAAAATTTCCTGCACACAAATTAACTGAATCTTGTACAAATGAGGGATGTTTCAGTCTGAGGTTCAAGTACAGCTACGGAAAGAACTGGATTTGTCTTATTTTGAGTTTTACTCCTGTTGGCTTACAGAACTTAAAACTCAAGTTACGAGGAATAGCCAAATGCTAATTCAATTAAAAAAAAAATAAAAAAACCAACAGTCTTGTATGAACAGGACACAGCAACCTTCATCTTAGGTGATTTTGGTTACTAGAATATTATTTACTATACTACAGTAGAGAGCACTCTGGCTTTACAAGAAGGTACTTTATGGATTTATTCAGGTGACAAATACCATGGCATGATTTTATCAGGATGATAAAAGAAATATGTTTACCTTACTCTGATGTAATTTCAGGCTTACTTTAAAGCACTCTAAGAGCTAATTAAACCAACACAAGTATTTGTGCTTCATTTCTGTTTCACTCAGATATGACTTTAATATAAATTATAGGAAAATACTTTCTAGACAATTTAACAATGTGAGCTGCGGAGACCTGTTTTAGGTGGATATGATCTCCTGACTACCCATTCTGTATGAAACCACTGGTGTAACGGTTGCCTTAAACTATTGAGTACCAACATTTCCTGAAAATGGGCAAAACTATGTTCAAACAGAAACGGATGTCTCTATAGGCATTTAGGAACACAGTAGTTCTGTGCCACAATGCACCCTATGCTAATTCAAAATCTATGCTAATTCAAAATATTCATACATAAAGTGTCTATTCTGGCCAATTATTGCCGTTGCTGAGTAATTTTGCAGGTTTTAGAGCCTTGCAACAAAAATAAGCAAAGTCTAAAGAAACACAGAATATCCCTTACATTTAAACTCCTTTTAGAGTTTCCAGTCAAGAGAGCTCATGGTTCAGCTGTATCCCAAAAATATATCATAAATTGAGGAGGGCAGGGAGAGAGGAAAAGAGAAAAAGAAGAAAAATAAAAGTTGTGTTATAATTATTTTCTTGGTATCACTGTAATTAATAAGCAAAATAGAGAGTTTCTACCTTCTGAAGCCAAGTGTTTGCTATCTAGTTCAATTATCTCACATGTTTTTAATTAATTTTGTATTTGGATTGGAATGCTCTTACCCCAAACGTCAACTTTTCCATCTTGCATTAGCAAATTTTTAATGCTCTAGGGATACTGCCAAGAAAGTTTGACAAAAAAGATTATAAGGTAACCTGAAATGGCCCAATTCATTAGTCCTGTTGGATGTGAAGTGTTCTTTTCCATGGGCAGCCTCTAACAAAATAGACATAGTGTATATGGAAAGATCTGGAAATATCAATTAGAAATACACTAAACAGATCTCGGTTCTTCTAATAAAACACCATATTTGTTCCACTGACAGAGACTATAGTTTCCTGCCCAAATTACCTTAATGGCATTCAATCAAAAGAATTTCCCAAAGTCTGGTGTAAAACAGAATAAGTGACTTAGAGCTATGTAGAAATAATATTATTTATTCTCCTTCCTTAAATTATTTGCAAATACTTGGTGATCTATAAAAGGGAAAGAAAGTTGGCAACACTTCAGAGTGTTTCAGGCCACCTTTGTCTTATGTTTTTGTTTTGCAAGTTATGAAATGAAACAATTTACTTGAGCATGCAGAAACTTAAGCAAGCTTTTATCTATTCTCAGCAATGTAGCAAAAAAAACCTATTTTCTATAAAGCTGTTTGTAACCACAACAAGATGATTCAGGGCCAGGGCTCATAAGGAAAAACTGTGTTCACTGAGGCCATTCTCTACTATGTCCACCTAACAAAATCAGAGATGAAAAATATATTCAATGTTTCCTGAGAAATAATAAAAAGTGGGGCAGGGGGCTTTGTGCAATCATTTTCCTCAAAGGAAATTTTTCTTTCTGCTATTAAAAAAACCCCTAAAACAAAAAGAAAGAAAAATATGAAACATATTTAACCAAATTCTTCTATAACAAACGAGGAATTGGGAAATCATTTGGCCCATAAGTGTATAGAACACATTTTAGGCTTGTGTCAAGCAGAGTCTTGTCAGTGGTATATTATATTGCAAATAGATCTACTTTTAATTACCCCACATGAGGACTCAGAAACACAGTTTTATTTAGTCCAGTTGGTTTAAAGAAGTTGATTAAAACACACAAAGCCTTAAGTTGCCAGTGTTGGCTTTCTCTGGGGGGAATCCTCTTCCTGTGTCAGATATCCCAGAAAATGGTCAGCAGGGTGCTGGAGATCGATCCTCTTCTGCACAAAGGAGGTTGTGTCTGGCAGAGCCTTCTCTATGAGCACTCCAAGACTTAGAGCTTACTCCTTCTCTCATTCCAAAATAGCCTGAATTTGGGGACCTTCCAGGGCGGCTAAAAAAACATCTGTTTGGGAAGTGGGAAAGCTTGGAAAAGGCTGAAGATGTATTTGCTACAACACAGAAGGGCAGAAATGAGCTTTTGTAAATAGCTGACTAACTGCTCTTCTGTTGGACTCGTTCTCTTGTTTCAAAGTCTGCATCACATTGTTAATGCTCATTTCAGACTTTTAAATCTTGGAGAGAGGACTTTTCAGCTATTCCTAAAATTAAAAGTGTGGTAATTAACTGTGGAAACTCATGGATATGAAATATCCATGCATACTGCAAACAATTTCTGTGATTTCTAATGCATTAAAAGGCGATTGAAGGGTTTATAAATTATTTTTATGGAAACATTGTCCAACACAAAAAACTAAAGAATTTACTGGAAGCTGCATTGAATGGTATTGATTCATTTTTGCACTTGATTTTATTGTCACTGAATATGTCTGGACACTTATGTTACCATAATGCTTCATTGAGAGGAGTGAAGGCTAATTCTCTTTCTATTATTATTAAACTCCTAAAAGGATTTTTCAATAGAGCATTTCTAAATCTAGATATGGAAGACACCAAGTGTATTCTTTCCATAGGAGCTAAAAAAGAGTGAAAAAAACCCTCCTGATTATCCAAATTCTTTATTTTGGAATTAGCACCCTAAGATCGTCATCAATATATGAATGCTTTATAGTACTTCTATACAGGATCTCTGCAAAACTTAATATAACAAATATTACACTCAACAAAAAAAATCGGCAACAAGATTCAGTGCTCTTTAATGGAGCAAATTAATTGGAATTGTTTTGTAACTCTAATGGGAAAAAAAATCTCCATGCTGTGTTTGTCAGCTCTGTTGTGAAAATGTAGGTGTTGAGTGCTATATGAAAATAATATCATAAGGAATAACACTGAGCTTCCACAAAGGGATCTCCTTTTAGCTGCATTTCTAAGCTTTTTGCAGATGCCTTAAATACCATCAGACACTTAAAATAGCACTAGATGTGAAAGCTGAAGTACCTGAATTCCTGTCTCAGACAGCTGGCCAGCAGCAAGTCTCTTGAGAGCCCACAGATACAACAGAAGCTTAGGTACTATGGGTACTATAGTTGAAAAGAACTATGCTTTCATGTCTTAACCTGAAGCTGAATCTTCCATTTGAGATGGAATAATTTGGAGATTTTGCCAAAGAAATCCCAAACTGAATAGACACTGCTGGGATTTCTCTTCATTCTTCTCTGCACTTTTCTTGAGTTTGCACGGTTGGAAAAATTACACCAGTTCAACAGTGAGCATGCTGCAAACCAGATTAACTTTTACAAAGGACATTTTCAGCAGCTTCTTTAGAAAATGTGGTGAATACTATTCCAGAAAAAAAAATCAAATAATTAACCATTAAGAGAAGCAACATATCATGGTCATTGTAAGAATACGTTCTGTCATTTTTGTGTTTGGAATAGTGAATGGTATTTGTATTTTTGAATCTCTGTAGAGCTGTGTCTTCTTTCTGAAAGTTAACAGATGAAACATGCCTTGCAAGTCAAGACTCTCATCTTTTCACATTCCAGGAATTATGGCATGGGCATATGTTGTCATGTCCTGTGACACTGGTTTGACATCTTTAAGAGTTTCTGCTGTATTTATTAGGGAATCTTTGAATAAATCATGGTACAAGAGAAGCAACAGAGAGCTAAGAAACACTCATTAATGTGGAGGATTTCTAGAACCACAGTGCGATGAAACAGTCAATACAGTTTATGTAAAGTATTTAGGAAGATGGGTCTGTGGGAGATTAGGGGAATGAACAGCTTTCATCAGAGCAGAGCAGATGTACATTACACCACAGATTTTATTGAATGGGACCCGTAATAAAGCCTTCAAACTGCTAAGGGAAAAGATGGATTTGCAGTCCCCCCAGGCTGGGCTTCCTCCCCCCTAAATTATGTACCCAAGGTGTAATTATTTGCTTTCCCAAACCGCCTTATTCAGTTGCCCTGGACATGTACGTTAATTCTTTCCTGACGTCAATGGACAGCAACCTACAGCCATAGGACTTACCCCAAACAGTCTATATGGCACACCTGGCCACCGGACACACCTGGACACAAGGCAAGTTGGGCTTGTCATGCTTGTGCCTGGGGTGTGCACATTTACTGCAAGGTACACAGTGCCCCTTCTCCATGACCCTGTTTCTGCACAGACACCCTTCATTGTTGCTGTCGTGCCTCCTGCCCAAAAAGGCTTTGGAGCTGTGGAGGCTTTTCTGCCACTGCAGATCCTGCATGTAACATCAAGCCAAGGAAGCCTGAGAGACAGACCTCGTCCTGGACACAGAAAGCAAATTCATTTCCAGTTTTCAAGCATGATTTCTTTCTATCCCTTTACTCTTTCCTAAATGAATGGCAATGTCTGTCTTCTCACAGTCATCTCGGGCCCCTGACCACCTCTTTAACAGATTGCTGCAGCCAGGTCTGCATGTATTTTGAAATGCATGAGTTTCTCACTTCTTCCACATCACTGGCTCCAGTGCATGGCCTCTGCTAAGCCTAAGATTTGGGATATCGTAGGTTCCTGAGTGAATTAGTCACGGCAAAAGAATAAAACAGACTAGTCTCCATTCAAGTACTCAGCAGAGGAAAGAGATCCCTTCCAAAGGCGAGTTGCGGTCTCCAGCCCACAGTCAGAAAACAGGAAGGTGCCAGGAAGCACTCTTTCAATCACTCAAGGACTCACCCCAAAGTGCAGAACTATTTGTGCTTTTCCCAGATACAGAGTTAGAAGACACTCACCAAGCTGAGAAGGAAGAGGTGAAATTATAATTTAGAGGGAAAAAATGTCGGGGGAGGGGGACTGCTCCTGTGTGAATTTTACCTTCAAAACAATGTGTTAGTAAGTACAAAAAACCTCTCTTCTCAGATGATAAAAACTTCAGAAGTCTTTAGAAGAGTGAGTCAAGTTTTGCTCACTTCTGCATGAAGTGAGCAATGTACAAATATGATTTTTTAATGAAAGCATGGCACAGTTCTACAAACAACATCACTTTGAGCAGTCGCTAATCTTTAGGGATATACAAGTGAAATATATGTGTTTTCCCATACAGAAATTGCCACAGAAGTACTGAACACCTCAGCAGCTGGATTAGGACACAATGAGCAGTGTGCCTACATTGCAAAAAGAGAAGATACCACCTTTCAATAATATTTACATAAAATCCCTTAATGTCTTCAACTAGAAGCTGGGAAAATAATACCAGAGATTTTCTACTGCCACTTTTTAAGAGCAATTTAATTAACTTTAGTTATGTTCATGTTCCTTTTGGATTTATTCTTGAAAATATGCAAGTGATTGTATTTCATGTTTGTGGAAAATGGATTTCAAAGTTACATTCATAAGTAATTTCAAAAACCAAGTTTAAATGTAAGGTAAGAAGGCATTGAGGCTGGAAGTCTGTGCATGGTCGTGTAATCAGGGAACAGGACAAGTACCTGACCTCTTATCAGCACTGCCACGTAATCTAAGCAGTATAATTTCAGTTTGTAAAGTTATGGTCCATCAGTAGAGTATCATATCAGGGATCATTATAGAATAGTCTTGAATTACAGGTGATTTAGAGAGAAATCGATCTATTCACATAAAACAAAGCAAGATTCATTAGAAACAGTTATTCTTAAGAATTATTCATTTAGTTCTTCTAAGAATGGAATATGGTAGAAACTCTGCTATATTTCTCCATGCAATAAAAGTATCTAAAAACATTGAGTTAAATGTCAGCTAGAAGAAATCCCTCTTGCATTTAACTGGAAGAGGAGCTTGATATAAACCCCTGTTTAGAACAGTTTATTTTTAATAAGACAAAACCTTAAATCTAGGCTGACATCTCAGATTTAGGCTGTGGATTTCTTCAAATCCGAATGTTAGTTCAGTGCCACAGTCATTTCTACTTGGCATGAGACCAGGTCTTGTTTCTACTATTTTTGAAATCACAGACAAAACCACAGGCAACTGGATCTCTCCTAGGAAAAAATTGGATAAACAGCAAAAAGAGTTTAATATTCTTCCATCTTTTACTCACAAAAGAATGTTATTTTTATTTCTGTTCTCCTCATTTTCACTGTTCAATGGTTGCAGTACTTGAAAGAAAAAAAGGAAATATATATTTTTACTACTTAGATATAGTTTTGTCCTAAATACTCAACATATTTTTACTGTACTGGAACTGTTGATACAAAGCCAAGTAAAGCAGCAATCCTCTTCTCTTTTTTCAAGATGAAAAAATTAGTGTTTCAAAGAGGGTGAGATTGGGAAGAATCCCTCATTAAACCAGGGGGAGGTAAATTCTGAGACAGTCGGAATTGAAGATGTAGCTAAGATGGACACTTTGTCATCATTTCCTAAAATATTTTTCACTGTATTATCCTCCCATATCACAAACACTGTTTTTAATCCAAAATATGTTATCATTCTTTTTGCAACGAATTATGGTCATCACAGTTTTCAGTTCTGCTAAATGAATAAAATACCTACTATGAGTATGAATAACACTAAACTGGATTTGGTATGGAAAAGAGAGAGTTGGGGATGTGGAGGATGGAATAGAAATCTCCAAAATTATGGTGACATAGGCAGGGTGGATAGGGCTTGACTGTTCCTTCTTTTTTGCAATTATAAAAAATAAAAGTACAGGATAGGAAAGAAAAGAAGTGAGATTCAAGGGGAAAATAATGTCTGACACCAGACACCTGGCCATAAGAACTCCTTGCCAAAGGATGCTGTGGGTGCAAAGTTTATGGATAACTAAGGACAGTCTGAAGAAACAGATGGAAAAGACATTTGCTGATGGTCACTGAAGCCCCAAAAACCACATATAGCTCAGGAAATTCACAGAACCAAAAATAACTGAAGCCTAGGAGAGAATTATTCTGTACTCTTGTTTACCTTCCACTTGCACAGCTGGAGTCTGCTGCTGAAGGTACGTACTAGGCTACCTGTACAGTTACTGACTCGGTATGGGCCTGCTTATTCTCTCATACATGTCTATGAATATGTTTATTAATATTGAGTGGCTTTTGTAACTTTCTCTACAACATTTTAAAAGATTAGTACAGATTTTAAAAATCTAGATTTCAAGATATTCATTGGGTTGTGAAATTGTACTTAAAATATGTAATGACCTGCAGAACTAGGGTCCAGAAAAGTAAGATTTTCTGTTGCTTTATTTTATTTTTTTGAATGTGTGGGTGAATGCATGAATGAATAAATTGGTTTATACTTACTACTGGTTTAAATCTAACCAGTGAACAAAGAAAATTTTACAAGATTAAGCAGAAAAACCCTGTGCTTTAAAGAGATTCTCAAGGTCAGATTCTTAAGGGACTGTGCTGGTTTTAACATCAGCAAGGAAATTAAATTCCAAACAAGCCACTCCACATCCCCTGACCCTTCTGGTAAGGGAGAGGCAATAAATGAGAGATTATGAGTTGAAAAAACAATTTCTATACCTAAATTTTCATTATTTTTTCAGTGTTGGATCACATGGTTCAATCACATATGCAGACTTGTAAGATGTCTTACATGAGGAATGGTCCTCTCAACCTCTCTCGAGTTGCTACTGTTCACACTGACTCAATAACTTTAAGCTGCTGACATCTGTCTGCCTGGTGTTTCCATTGCTGGTCCTAAAGCACATTGAAATAAAGTTGTTTTATTTTGGTTTCTGACTATTAAATTCTCACTGAGGCTCTGGACCTGATTAACCTGCCAAGGAATGTCAAGCTGACATGATTATAAATGGCCTCAGACCAGTGATGCAAACACTGAAGGATATTTAGATCCATCCCAAAAAAAGTAAATTTTCTCTGGGAAATCAGAGAAAAAAAATTGTCAAGTGGTCAGATTCCTTCTTATCAAATCATGCCTTCCTTTTCTTGCTTTTCAAATGCCGATTGCTCCTACATATACATCTGCCACAGTGCAATTCACTGCACCTTTGTGCCTTACACCCCAGGTTTGTGTTACAGTTTAGGTGGCCTAGAATGGGTCACATAGACTCTTGGAAAGAATTGACATTTCTCTGTTGTTCAGGTATTCATACCTTTGAATGAATGCAATAATGATCCCACTTTATATAATAATAATGACTCCACCTTTCCAATTATAAATGATGTGCATATTATGAGATCTATATATAGATCTACATGATTGTTTCTACCTGTATTAGAAACTGTGCTCTAGTCACTGAGCTTGTATCATTACTACAGAATTCTTGCCTCTCCTGTATACTATCCACTAGCCATATGCCTTTCCTGATATATATAAATTTGTAACCTATTGGATTTCACAATCACAGAAAAGTGCTAGGTTACAAAAGAAATGCCCAAAAGCAAGACTTGGGCAGTGTTTAGTGCCCTAAATCCCAAAAACCTCTATAAAAACCTCTACTCAGGCAGTAATTCTACCAACTCTACCAGCCCTTTAGATGCATATACTTGAGAGATCTCCTTCCCTTTGACAGGGAGCTCTTAGCTCATACCCATGCTCTGATCTGCCTAAGTATGAGCAGCCTAGAACTTACCTCCTTAGCCAGTCAGCATTCAAAAACAAGGCCTCCTTTTGCATAAGTGGGGCCTCATCTCATAGGGGGAGAGCCCTAAAATTCCATGCAGAACTTTTTTTTTGTTTTGCAATAGAACTTCTGGAGGAGGAAATTGAAGGATGTGAAACAATTTTATATTTTAGCTTAATAATGAGAGTACCCATATAGGACAAAGCCTTTCTTTGCTTGGTTAGATTCAGATCTCCATGCCTTAAGTCATGATGTTGTAGGAAGACCACTATCAGGATTGTTCCTGTAAAAGCTGGGGCACTCTGAAGACCAGATGTCTGATGAACAGAGAGAAGAACTGTTTAAATCGCTGGTTGCAGCAGTTTCTTTTGAGAAGGTATGTGTGTTTCTGATCATCTTTGTTCCCATTGCTCTTTTAGCCCTATATTTCAAAACTGCCTAACATAAAATACGTTAAAAAACTTACATTCTAAACTCAGGATCTAGCTTGTCTTTCCAGTCTTGATGCCCCATGCTGTGTCATGTCCTTTTAGCCCAATCAGTCTTGAACTACCTTCTAAATAATTCAACTTGAGGAAAAGGCATCATTTCCAGAGATAAAAAGAGTGAGTTTTCTACACCTTGTTAGCAGTGATGCTGTTATTTAATGTTTGATGTGCCTGAAACCTCTCTGTTTTCCAAGGGTGCTAAGTTCAGAGCAACTGTGGGAGAACATCACAGATGCACAGGGCTGAAAATGGTCAGTGTCACTCTTCTTGATGAGTCTCCCAAAGCCTTTCCCAAGTCTTTCTTTCTCTTTCCATCCATTCTTACCTCAGGAAGAAAGTTCCTAAATGGAGAAGGGAGCCCTGCTCTTTTGGGCCTGGCAGGTAGTGGCTGCCCACTCCTGCAGCCTCCAGCCTCAAGTCCCCAGAAGGTGCTAGCACCTCCCTTCAGCACTCAGAAAGATACTAGATCCAGATTTGACCACATCACCACTACCCGGGTTTCCCATTGGATGGTTTGAGAAAGCTCTCTGCTCAAGGTGGTGATGCACTAAATGTCTCCAGCACTCTGTCTGGAGCTGAGCCTTCCCAAGGGGGCGCTATTTCGCTTTTAAACATTTGTTGTATGTTCACTGGAGTTGTTCACAGAACCAAAATTGTGCTAACTTTATGGGACAGATTTTTAGATTCGTATCATATTTTGTTTCTGCTTCTAAGAGGCTTGAAACAGACTTTTAACCACAATGGGTAGTTTACCTCATTGACTAAAAAAAGCAAGCCAGAAAAAACTTCAGATCTGATACTAGGATTGAAGATGCATTTTAGTCTCAGTCTTACCCAAATGAGTAAGAACTCAGAGGACAGGAACCACAAGCATGTAACTGGAACCATCACAAAAAGTCTCAGGAAATTGCCCAAAAATGGCCTTTCTCAGAGCTGTTGAGCAGCTTATCCACGTGACATATTATGAGTAGGTGCAAGCGGTCTTTAACTTACATTGCAAATATTGGGCTCTTTTTAGCACTGTAGTTAAAACACAAGGCAAGCTCTACCATCTCTGCAACGATGGTCTTACTCCATTAAGGTCAGGGATGACTTCTACCACACCAACAGATTATTCAATTTAAACTAATTGTAATATAATACATAGATGTAAATGCACATTTCACAAAGAAATGGCATTCAGAAAGGTACAGTCTCTTAAACACAGCCCAGAGGCAGAAATCCATCTTTCCTCTGGCAATATCTTCCGAAGGTCTGCTGATCTCCATCTTTAAGTTGTGGTGGCAAAGTATAATTGTTCATATGTGCACAGCTTCTTATTAATGACAGCAGAGTCTAGCAGAAACTACTGTAGGATGCTTTCAAAGAATAATGAAGTATAAAATTCAAGGCCCACATTCCACTTCCGATGTTCACCAGCAAAACTCAGTCAAGGAATTACCTTCATTAAATCAGAAATGACATGTAAAAATGAAAAAAACTCCAAAACTTATCTTTGAGCTGAATGTCACATATGGTGTTTACTATCTTATTGGTAGATGTTATTTCCTCATATTTTTTTAGGAAGAGTAGCTGGGAGACACTTGGACCAGAGCCTTCAGAGCCAGCTGTAAAACTAGTCAAATGTATTTAGGATGATATGCCTTCTAAGGAGCATATAATCTATTAGTTAAGCATTTCAGTTTCTCATGCTGAATGATCTTTGATATTTCTGCACAAGCAATTTATTACTAAGTGTTTTATAAATATTGAAACATTCATTAATGGAAATACATCAATACCTACGATTACCCTCTCTACCCTGGGGAGCCTAACTATAAGGGCTCCATTAAAATACCTTCAATGCTGCTATAGGGGCAAGATGTTATGTAAACTGACATCTAGGTTAAAGCCAAAAGAACATTTTTACAAATAAAACAAAATAATCATTTCAATCACTGAACAAGGAAGGAGCAGACCTACGTGTCTGGTCTGCATGGGAAATCAATAGAAAATTGTATTGTATTATATCACAAATTGCAATGTTAGGAAGGGGAAAGATGCCTACAATGACTTCCCCCATTATGGACCACCTTGCTTTTGCAAGAAGGAGAGCTGCACATAGATCTAGGTAAGGAAACAAAGAAGTTTTTTCCTTCTAAAAATACATTCTGTGTGTACCAAGAATGTACCAGCTTCAGTCTTGTGAGAAGTGAAGTCTCATAAGGGAAAAGCACAGTATTATTGCTGCTTACCCTAACTCATCACCACATTTGACACATTAAGTCAGATCCCCAATTCGCATAATCAGAAAAAGTCGATGAAGATCTATTGATTCACTCAAGCTTATTTTTTAATCCAGTGGTATTTCAGACCATATTACTATGATTTAAAATGGAGCATGATCTGTTACATATTCCTAAAAGAAAAAGGAAAGGCAATACAATGAATCAGAGTAAACTGAAATATTTGTAACCACATAACTACGCTAGCCAAAAGTAACACTTCATTATTGCTGTTGGCGTTACATTTATTAAGTTTGCTCCTTTTCCTGTTTCTTTTAAAACTTTGCTATGATATGACAAAAAGATTCTCTATGAGAGTTGGGCATGCAGAGAGCACAGGCCTTTCCACATGTCCCACACTGGAACATGACACGTTTTGATACAAAAACCCCAGCTGCAAAATTTAATCTGAAGGAAGTAGGGCTAAGACTTCTGAATTTTTTCCCCCTGTGACTCTTTCTGTCAGTACAAATCCAGAACTATAAAAACTTTTAATGCTTTGAAATACCTACATCTGTATATAATTAGTCCATTCGGGTTTAATATATTCTCTTTCTTGAGTTGCAAGTTCTTGATATTCAAGTTAAAGTGACATTCTGTTGAAAAATGAGTTTCACTGAGAAAGCTGGTTAAAATGCACATGTGAAATTATTTGAGTACCAAAATATGTATCAGTCCTTGAGAAGATGACTGAATAATAGTAGGAGAATTTTTTACTAACTGTAAAGCAAAAGTTCTCAATTTTCCTCAAGCTATATTTTCTGTTTGTTACTTAAAAATGCAATCATTTGTTACCCAAAAATGTAATCACTAAGCTGTTAAAAACATGGTCCAACTAAAATCTACGTGGTTCACAGAAGAAACCTGTATATATTCCTTAAACTCTTCAATTAGTTTGGGGTAACTTTGTTATAGAGCCTGTATTAAGATCTCACACTGCAAATAATAGAATAATTTCATATTGTGAGGGTCTGAATACCTGAAGGCTAAATGGAATAGGGCACACTATACTAAACAAGAAATTGTGTTAGGTAAAGGCTCTGCAGGTAGCACTGTGAAAGACAAAGAAAAAGAACAAATGATCTAATAAAAGAGACTTCAGAGCAGAGCAATAAAGTGAATGGTATCAAAACAAGATACCAGATAGCATTTATCCAAGAACTCAGGAAAAGACCTCATATGTGAATCTGTTGAACTAGTAACCACAGCATGTCACCTATAGCTTAAATCACCAGAAGGATCAAAGCAGCAACAGTGACCACAAATCTTTACGAAAACTTCAGGTATGATCCTGGAAACTATGAGCCAGCCTGATAGTTAAGCTAGGTAAATTGGTTAAAAAAAAAAAAAATTAATCACAAACCATTAAATAATAGAAATAGTAGAAAAATATGATCTATTCAGTCTTTAACCTTTTGAAGAAAATAATACCTAATAGGACAATTTTGAAGGAGCCAAGAACAAAACTCTGTCGGCAAAACCCCTTGGATAATCATTAAATTATCTGTGAGGATCCTCATTAAACTATTAAAAATGAGCAGTTGCCATTGGATAAGAACTAAGGAAGGTCCAAAATAAAAAAAAAATAGGTTAGGAACAAGTCATTTCATAGTGCAGGCATATCTACAGAGGTATCCCTGACAATACTACTTGTGGGACACAGTTTTTGGGGGAGTTAAGCCTGAATCGTTTTGCAAAGCACTAAAAAACATACAATAATATTGCAGATCTGAATGATAGATGGTGGATTAAATTCACTGTTAGTATACATGGAGACAAGAAAAAGGGAGAAAAGTCCCCTCAGACTACATATACTTTGAGGGACTCTCTTAACAGCTCTAGTCAGCAAAAAGATCTTTGAGACACCATCAACAGCTCTCTGCACATCTTGGCTCAGCAGTGATCAGAAGGGTAACAAGAGGAGCAGGATTACTGGGGAGGAATGAAGAATACCAGTATTCTTATGGGTATGGGTATATTCTTATATAATGAGAATGCCAGTATTCCACTCTGCATATCCATGGTCTGGCCAAACTCTGAGCAGTGCACACACTTATAATTTTCCAGTTTCCAAAGGGGTCTAACACAATAGAAAGATTTTTAAAACGGTGACAAAAACAACCCGAGGAATAAAGTAGCTCCTGTACAAAGAGACAAAACACAGATTAGTACTCAGACTGGAAAAGCAAGAAATTGAGGCAGAGGAGGAGTGTAATGCTATATTCAGTCACGAAGGGAATGAAGATGGGTGACCGGGGAATGATGATTCATTATTTCTCATGGTCACACTGATTGTTAACTGAAATTGTTGTGTAGTAAGACAAAAGGGGAGAAAAAGAAATGGAAAGAATTCTGAGGGGGCTATTATTTAGTGTTCCAGATTTTATTCTCTTTCTTTGACAGAGGCAGTGTTTCAGGCTAGATAGATCTTTCACCTGACCTAAGCAGGCAATCCTTCTTACCCTATGTTCTATGTGCCTCAGCAATTCAGGAAAGTAGCTGGGTATAGTAACTAAGAAAGATATGTAAATCTGCTTTCAGAAAAGACTGGAAATAAACAGGTTAAATTATATTGCATCTTTCATTTTTAAACAAAACCCTTTCCCCGTCACAGAATTATTTATTCAACAGTACAGTTTGTTACATTGTTTTTTTCCTATATTGTACATGTGAATGCAATTTTCACCCTCAGTGCATTTATAATGTAATTTTTCTAATGAATATTATTGTGTATTTGATTAATAATATTTTATCATCTGTCTCAAGAATTGTGTCAAGACCATTAAAATACCAAAATGGAAAACTACAATTGGATTGTCGTTTGCTTTCTGTCCTAAAAATGAAATATCCATTGCACTACATTATCATTTCCACAAAACACATTTACTATATTTTATATTCCCACAGTATTACTACTGCATTCTTGAATTCTATTAGTTCAGTTAATGTCATTCATTCTTCAAGCTGTAAATTATTGTCACATTTTGCAGTTATATCACACTGCTCTCTCTCTCATGTCTTTTCTAACATGAGCCAAAACAATTCCTACCACGAAGAAGGATCACCAGTGGACTACACATCTTAAGAAGAGTTGGTATCAAGAGTCACCATTTTCGATGACATGCCAAAAAGGGACATTTGGACATCACTGTGCTTCCTACTGAAAACATTGGACTCACTGACTGACACCAAGGGGTTCCAAAGGATTTATCCTGAACTTTGAATATATAACAACAGCAATTCAGTTGTATAGATGCAACCATACAACCCCTGCTAAGCTGCAGGATCCCACTAACAACTTTGAGATTTGGAAAATTTCTCTGTTTGTACTGGAATATGCCTTCAGACACAAATGTAAATGAATAGAGTAAATCAGAAATGTCCCTGGGACTAGCTGTCATCTGCAACATATTTAAGCATGAGCTCAGTTTTAATAATGCAAATAATCCCTTTCATACAAAGCACAACGCATGTGTTTAATACTAGAGTCATACTTGCAGGTTTCAGTGCTTTGGATATCAGCAAGACAACAGCTAGTAGAACTATGCATGATCTTAGGTAGAAGGTTTGGATTTAAGCGAGTAATTAAATTAATTGTTGGACAAAAGCTTAAACTGTAATGTTTTGCCTCCAAATTATTTCATGCATTCCAACCAAAAATTGGAAAAGTGTGGAAAATCATGACGGGGTGGTAGTTCTGCATTACATTCTTAAACATGTAAGTGGAACTGCCATTCTTTTAATCCCTGCAAGGAGACATAGAAACTGACTTGTGATTTTGCCTTGACTATGGTAACAAAAAACTTAATGCAACTAATACTACAGGTGGAAAATAATTTCCACATTTTTGAAATGAGGTAGAACAACACAGTCGACATTTCTCTTTTCTATATATCTCAGCAGAACTCCTGCTGTAGGACACTATAATCTGGTCACATAGTTCATTTTGACCACCGTCTCTTAATTAAATGCTCATAATAATGCTCAAAGCAAGTGACAGTAGAATTTATTCATTGCCAGACAAAAGCATAACTAGGGGTGTTGTGCCTGATGGCATACAATACATGGGCTTAGCTTTTCTCAGTTTTGTTTCCCTTTGTCATTTTCAGTATTAAAGAACAACAAAATCCAATAATGTGTTCTTTCTTCTTAGCACTTTCACTGTAGGAAAAGAACAATTTCTGAATAACATTTCAAAGTAAACTTGCCTCAGAAAAGAAAGGAATAAAAAGTCTTGAATCAATGAGGTTATAAAAGTAAATTTAATCCATTCTTAATGGCCCACGGACATGGTTCACTGAGGTTCCTGCCAGCAATTTTCTGCTGTTCCTTTGGAAAAAAAAAGTAATTAATGAAACAAGTTGAGGCTTGTTGTGTAATCCTCTCTTGAAAGTTGTATTTGTACATTTTTCAATAAGAATCAGCAGCTGATTAAAAATGTACGTGTCTGAATGCTTAGAGCTGTTGGAACAGAAGCTGCTGCTTAGTATTAGGTTTATTAATACTGCATTAGACTTTTTTTTATTTTATTTGCTTTTTTCTCTCCCGCTCGTGATAGAATATGATTTGCTTTCAGTGAAGACATCTTTAGATGAACTAAAGTTCATAGACAACAAATGTATATCAGTGAAATCTATCAAATGTCATTACAGAGAGATGGTTTACATCTAGTTTGGATCCAGGTTTTCAGAGAATAGAAATCTCTTTCCTGGGAGACATGGACATGAATCCTTTGATCCAGGGAAACAACAGAAGCCAAAAACACCACTCCACTTGCAGGTGTGTTGGTTGAGAAGTCATGGTAGTTCAGTGCATGAACCCCATCTCTGCTGCCCCTGTGGCTCACTCTCCTCTCCCGGGCTGCCCACAGCTGTGTGAAAAGTTCCACCCTCTCCACCTCCTCCACTCCTGGGGAGGAGGAGACACACCTGGAAATGCAGGCAAGCATGGCTGAGACCTGTGCTGCTGATGCCTCCACTCCTGGTCCCTCTGCCGGAACAACCCAGGCCTGGCATTCCCCTCTGTCCTACCACAATTAAAAGAAAAGAGCAAGACCTGTTCAGATTTTCTGAAAGAAATGTGACATTATCTACCCACAGGAGACAAGCATAGCCCTTTGATTCAAAAGGAACAGACCCTTTGCCAACACTTTTGAGTCATATCTTTCAGCCTTGGACTAGAGGAAGAATTTAATATATGCAGGATCTGAGTTCCTGTATGTTTGTAATCTAATATTGTAATTAAGCCCCTCGGGAGCCAAAGAGCTGTGCTAGTGATTCTACTGGGAGACTGAGATATGTACATCTTGTTTGCTTGTTAAATAAAAGAAATGCAATGCCAGCAAAAAGAAGGTTTATTTCAGTAAAGATTTTCCTTGGACCCCACTGCCTTGAACATCCTTAAAAGGAGAAGACTGATGCTGACAGAGCTATGAGAGGAACATTTTAAAAGGACTGAAATGCAAATCCATCTTGAGAATAGATATATATGACTCAAGCTGGCTTTTATCCACCTTTTCTGGTGCTAGAAGGTTTACTTCTAGCACCAGCTGCCTTGTGAAAGGCTTCTTCAAGATTCTTCTCTCTGATCAATTCGGCTTCCTTCTTAGAAGGATTCAGTTCTTGATTTCCACTATGCACTGTTTTATTTTACATGAAAAACCTGATGGGGGAAAAAAGTTCAGAAATCCTTTCCAAAGTGCTTGTAGCTGTTGATCATCTGTAACGATTCATATATTCCAGGTCATCATTAAATCTTGTACTGAGAGTTTCTGGAAACTTGAAAAAGCCAAAAACTCAGCAGGGATTTCTTCCCCTTGTCCCCCTGCTCTCCAGAACCTACTCAGGCTGCACTAGTAATCATTTTCTTCCTATTTCCCATGACATAAACATAAGCGCCATAGATACATAAACTTCTCTGTCAATGCTGTTAATAAGCAGTAGCACAATATTGACAAGAAGAGATGTAGCAATGATTTAGGGCTTGGTTTTGCAGCTGCTCAAGTTTGGAATTACCATTGCCTTCAACAGGAATTCTCAAGAGGGAGTGGCTACAAATTCAGGCCCAAAGAAAGCAGTAGCACATTGACAGCTCACCCGTCCAGCCAGACTCTCCCTCCTCTCCACGACCTGACCTGACCCAGCTCAGGGGATCCAGGCAGAAAAAACAAATGGTGGCTGGAAGGTGTTTTACTGGAGATGGAGTTTGTCAGCCCCCTCTCTATGCCACCAGCATCACCACAGACCATAAGGACAGAGCCAAAGACTGGGAAGAGACAGCTGGGCAAATAATAATGGAATAAACTTTAATTCCAACTTTAGTAATTATGAGGCATTAGAAATTTAGATCATGTCATTTTTCTCTCTCCCACTTCCACTCATTTCTCGTTTACCTCTTTCTGCAGTCATTTTATAGCCCAATTTGGAGCAAACATTAAGATTCTGGAATGTACAAATTTAAAAGGCATCAGATATGAGACTAATTAGCAAAAACACAACAAATGCACTGAGAATTCAAAGAGAATGACCCCTTTAAGGCTTTTTTATCCATATATTGCAAACATGTCATGCCAATTTCAGGGCTTGGACACAGAGGGAATCACGTCAGAAAAAGCTCTGCGTTTTTGCTGAGTTTAGATTTTGTTATGACCTGAGAGCTGATACTGGTAACAGACAGGACTGTCATAATTCAGACAAAGCATTGGAAGATTCATTGTGCACCATTTCTGGCTTAAAAATCTGACCTAGTTTTTTTCAAAATGGGAAGAGAGCTCTGCAATGAAACTCAGAGCTGTGCTTCAAACATGACAGGCTGAGGTGTGTTATGGACAATGGTGCTAAAACTGGACTTGTTTCAGGAGATCTAGTGCAAAACTTCAGCCCAGAGATTTGCTCACTGTCTTCCACAAGATTCAGAAGTTTCAAGATTTTGTAATTCTCTGTGTTCATCCCTGTGCTGAAAGCTGAAACTTAACTCCCAGCAAGTACATCCTCTCTAGGGTACATCAAGACATCCTCAAATATTTCTATCTTGATTTTCTCCTCTTTGCTGTACCCCTCAGTAGGAACAAAGAATATTGTTCCTACTAAGGGAAGTAGGAACTGATCAAAAGCAGAAAGTCCTCTGCAAACCCAGCATTACTGTCTTCTCTAGACCACTTCATGAAGAGATTATGATTTCTATCACTGTGACACTGTTAAGAGAACTCATTAGCACAAGCCTGTGATAGGGGAGTTTATATTTAGCAAGACTGTACATGTAATTGGGCTACTTTGCTGTATGACATAGGTCTTCAAGAGGCAGAAGCAAAAAAAGAAGACTTCCTGGGAAAATATCCTAGGTTATTGCAGCAAGACAGATATAATAATGATAAATTAAATATATAGTTGGAAGATGTAGCAGATTTCATCTCACTTTCTAACTGTGGGTTTTTTTCTAGCTGGTTTAGAGTACTTTTTTAGGCAAATATTTCAGTGATCAAATTTCAGCATATCAGTTGTGAATAAACTGTCTGTAATTTTTTCACATCCACCTGAACTGTGCTGTTGGTCACTCAAAATCCACAGAGCTTCACAGATTTATATCTGTTGAGAATTGAGCAGATTGTTTAATTTGAGTTTCGTGACAGATGGCCTAAAATCTCTTTTTAATAAATAAAATACTTCAATTTCTGCCCAGAACTAATTTATTTCGTTCATGAAGTAAATTTGATTTCCAGATTAGCAGATGCTTGCTCATAGGCTTAACTTCACAAACATTCATACAAATATTTTTACGAAAGTTCTTAAAAAGCAAATACGTTTATATCAAAGAATGGTCGAAGTGGAGATTTCCGTAGTAGCTTTTCAACCAACCATAAGTAATGTTCTTATTGTACACAAATTTCAACCCCCTCTGCACTCAGCTGGAGTCTTTCCATGGACTTCAGGGGGAACTAAACTGGATTATATGAGCCTAGTCACAACAAACACTGTAAAATCTCAGGAGACCCTGCATGTTTTTCTTGGGGGCTTTTGTCTAAGTCTTTACCTCCTCTATCTCTTGGTTTTCAAATGTCATGTACATACCTTAATAGCCAGTGGTAGCAGTTCACCTCTGAGGCAGCTGTTTCCCCTTGGCATTGGATAATTCTATACCCAGATATTAGAATCTGAATTGCCCAGTTGCAGCCAACCTAGCAGAGTTGGGTCTTTCACCCTATTCATGGAGGAGGAAAAGCGAGGGGCTCCCAGAAAGGACTCCCCCACCATCTCCCTGGTGACCATCTGCAGCATCCAGGTGCTTGCTTTCCACTCTGCCTCCAGGCTTCCCACACCTCCCCTCGTGCCTGCCGATTCTTCCCTGTGAAATTACTCCGAGCTGGTTTCTCCTGCTGTAAGCAATGGCGCTTCACTACCGTCACAGACGGGAGGCCTGTACTAAGCAGGTGTCTGGAGCCTTGCGTGGTTCCTACAGGCCATACGGAGCCCGTCCCCAGGCACGGAGCTGTAGTTGTACTCCTTGGACACAGGCAGTGGCCAGCACCTTGCTGCAAATGCATATGTCTCTTCCCTTGCCTTGGTGACAGCAGAGAAGCTGGGATGAACAGAGATTACACTCTTTTTCTAGGCCATTTTTTGAGGATTGACTTGTCACCTGAAATTGTAATCAGTGCCAGCTGTCATCCTGTGCAATGCAGAAAGAATTTCCTCCCATCCAGCTGAGTGATGTATGTCAATATGTTTTTAACAGCAGTTTGCATCACATTAAATATATAAAAGGGTGTAAAACTGAAAGGAATGAATAAAGACAAAAAAGTACTCTACTTGTAGGCCTTAGTATGTCTTTAATTGAACAAAGTATGCAAGACAACACTGTTTTACTGTCACAAATTAATTATTTACTCTTATTTACACAGGCTAACTGTAATTAAATTATGTCTGTTTGGAAATACAGCTTTCTTTGTAGCAGGTCTTAATTTAATTTAATGCTATGTTTTAATTTAAAACTGCTTTAATGTAATAGAAAACAAGTTGGGATGACAAATAAAGGGCTAATGTGCAGATATGATTCATTTGCTCATAAATCAGTTAACCTTTTTTAATGAAACTCTTTTAAATAATGCCTTTTCTCAATCAGCTGTATTTCTACTCCTTATACTCCTGTTGTTAAGGAACCAGCATTTTCCCAATGACGCACCAATACTGGCAGGAAGCACATCCTAAGTGTATTTTGTGACTCATTTCAATTTGCTCTTTGGTGCATTCACAGTTTGTTCATTAACATCAGCATTGGTGGCTAATGGATACTCAGTAGGAAGTTGGGTTTTTTCATGAATGTTTAATGGAGCAACAGAAGTGAAGGCGAGGAAGGATTTCACTGGTGACAAAGCGAGCTTGTGGCTGGACAGAGGGCCATGACCCAGGGGATGGGCACCACTGCCTCCTGGGCCAGCAGCCCCACCAGGGCTGGTACCTGCCGTAGCACCCACGCTGCCCTCCTCTCACCTGCACACAGCTCATGTGCCTCAGCAGCAGAGACAGGGGAATGATCTCTAGGCTGAGGGAGAGTGATATCTTTATACCCCGATCCTCGTCATTGCTCCACAGTTGAGCTTTCTGAATACCATGGTTGTTAGAAAACTGCATATAGAACACGCTTGGCTGAGTAATTTTGCTATACTTTCTTGGCTCATTTTTTTCTTACCTTTTCATCTTGCTTTTTTTTTAAATTTATTTTTTAAAGGCACAGAGACCACTAATCACTTTTTGTCCAGGTCTTCTGTTTCTGTTGGAGACAAAAAGGTGAAAAAAATAATTCCCTTCCCATACACACACACAAAAGCAATCTGAAGGTGTAGCTCATTCTTTCTCAAAAATTCCCCTTTGGTGAACTGGTCACAGTGTTCAGAGATTAATGAGTTCAGGTTTCTGACAGATTCTAGCTCTTGAAAATCTCTTAAACACAAACATTTTACCCCTCTGTCTTCAGTTGAAGTCCTGAATGGCACCCACAATCTGTTTGCATGAAATGGACTAATGATACATGTATGATGATTTCCTCTACTCTGAACACTCCATTAGGGCATTCCAGTGACAAAAATACATGTCCATAGGTTTGGGCTCCTGCAGAGTGTGCAGTACATGCAAAACACGCATAAAAAACATGTAGTGAAGGACACAAGAGGAGGGGGAGATGTCAAAGGCAAGCTCAGGAAACCTCTGAAGTGTCCCTTTGTGCACATTAGGAACACAACTAGGTCAGCAAGTTTACAAGCGTTCTCAAGAAAAGCATTATTGATTTTGCCATACCAGGAGCAATAACAAAGTCAGTATGTACTTCAAGGTGCACAGTGATCTTTATTATGCTCTCATATGGTTTTCCTAGCCTCAACTTGTTTCCTCAGCTTTAAAAACAGTGATGTCACCCCAGGGAGCAAAAAGGAGTGCATTATACTAGGTAGCAGGAGGAAAAAACCCTCTGGAGGCCAAAGGAAGAGGACAGGCCAAGTGCACAAAAGGTACATATACAAGAACTCATGTCCTGAATACTCCACTGTTTGACACATTGAATATCCATTTCAAAACAGTTGCACGGTCATTTAAAAACAAAAAGCAGATGCTGAAACAAATGGGAAGAAACAGTCAGGTGCCATTGATAAAATCAGAATACTCCATATCCTGTTTGATTTACACACACACATATAGAAAAGGAAACTTCTGACCATATGTGTAGGATAACTGACCTGGTAGAGAAATGAAAACACAGGAAGAATAGGGACATGAGGGTTCAAAGAATATTTAGATAAACTAGTATTGTGACCTGATACAATTTACCCTGAAGTACTTAAAACTTAAAGAACTGTATGAAGTGATTATGAAACTGTTGGATGCTGCTGTGAGGTCATGGAGAACAAACAGCATCCCAAAGACCAAAGGTGAATGAGTACAATATGTGCTCTTACAGGGAAAAGACAAATGCTGAGTAGTAAGTGCAATCAGTCCAGCTTGGGCAAGGAGACATGCTAGAAACTCTTTGAAAGCCCCAGGAGAGAAATAAGATAATGAAATGGCCAACCTGAATATCTGAAGAACAGATTGTACCAACCTGATCCTTTCTTGACAGGATAATTAGCCAGGATTCCAGACTAGGATAAGCTAAAACTGTACTGCAATAAAGCCTGGACATCATCCCATGTGACACATAAATAACTTGGAGAAATGCCTGTGAGATAAAATCATTGTAAAGGAGTACAACTTGTCATAAGTCAAGCTCAAACAACATGTGTTAGTAAAATATCATAAAATTGGCTGTGCAGATGAAGTGTCCTAGAAGAGTCCACTATAAATCCACTACTAAGCAATCTTTTCAGTTAGATGCTGAAACAGTTGTTGTTTGTGCAATTAACATATAAGAAGTACACATCAAAGCAACTTGAGAGGGCTTGAATGTATTTTTGTCAACAAGAGTGGAATCCAATATACCCCTGGACCTCTGGATAAAATATGCCCTCTGCAAGGTGGACAGTGAAAGCGAATGAAAGAAACCTAAGGACCAAAGTTGAATGCTGGTGTGAAAAGAAGGTAATAATGGCTCCAAGGGATGTTTATGTTTGCACGGGGTTTGCATGGCAAGGTTTTGGTAGTGGGGGTGCTAAAAATTCCTTACTTTTGTGTAGGTTTAAGAAAACAAAAGTCAAATATCTGTTAAGAGACAGTCAAGGTGAATCTGGTTCTGTCTCAGACTGACAAGGTAAGCTCTACCTCCATCACTGCCATGATTTTGCCAGCCCTCAGGCTTCATTGATATGGTAATCTTTGTTCCCCATTCACTTTCTACCCTTGTCTTTCCCAGACTTGCCTGCACTGAGGGACAATTTGCCATAGGATTACCCAGTTACTACAAACCAAGTGGGACATTCACATGTTGTTGTTTTTGCCAGATTCAGAGAGAAACTCAGTGAATAAACATGGTTTTAGCAGACCATCAGCTATATTTTTCTCTCTTCTTGCTTCAGTACCGCAGGTTATGTTACAAAACATTTTCCACAGGTCTTGCTTCCCTCTCAGCTTGCTTTACGATGTTCGGCTCTGCACACATGTTCTGGCAGCACATGTCCAAAGCCCAAGCAAGGGATCAATCTGTGAAGCTTTGGAGAAAGTCCATCTGGGACCAATGTTGTCTCCTAAGAAGGATGGGGGTTGGGGGAGAGGAATGAAAGGAAAATGTCTCCAGCACCTCAAGCTTGAGGGATAAGAGAGGTCAATTAAAGTCCCAGCTGCTATGGAGAAGCAAGCAGAGGGGTTGAGCTATTTCTCTCACTTCCTCTGTCACTGGGACAGTGACACTTTCATTCCCTCTGCAGCTCTCTAATCAGCATCACCTCACACAAAGCAAACAGAAAGATAAATCACTGTTGAAATAAACCATGCAAAATGGAGATTTTTCAGTGGAGGGCATTTTGGATGCAGTATCTGCCACCTCACTTCTAATATTTGTAGTACTATGAACTTTCCAACAGCTCTATGGCTCCATTTCTTGGTCACATGAAGTCCTGACAAAGCTAGTAGGTGACAGGCAGTAAATTCTAGTATTTGGATAGGAGAAACACAGTGATCATAGCAATATTTTTAAAGCACATTATCTAGATTTGTCTGTGAACTAAACAGACCAAGATACATGAAGGTATATTGTGATTTCAGTTCATCCCTACTTCAATTTATTTATGTAAAGAAACAAAAGTCTGGTTTATGACATGGATTTTAATAGGGACATACATTCACATATTTAAAAATGCAGAATGGTTTTACTTGATTCATTTAGATTGCTTTCTACTTTCAATTAAAATATCTTTGGAACAGGAGAAGGAAATTTTTTTAGTTCTGAATTGCAATAAAGATTGCATAAAACTGTTTAAGGGCTTTCAGTAGATAGGGAAAATACAATGGATCTTAACAGGCTGGAGAACTGAGCACAGCGGAATTTCCTGAACTTCAAGGAAGAGATATTCAAAGGCCTGCACCTGGGGAGAAACAACCCCAGGCACCAGCACATGCAGGGCGGCAACTGGCTGGAAAGCAGCTCTACTGAAATTTTTGGAAATTCCATGTGAACACACAAAACCATGTTTTTTATAGTGAAGGTAGTCAAACACTGGAACACGCTTCCCAGAGAGGGTGTAAAGTCTCTATCTCTGCAGATATTCAAAACCTAACAAGACACAACCCTGAGCAACCTAGTTTATCTGACTCTGCTTTAGAAAGTTGGTAGATTACATGATCTCAAGAGGACCTTTCCAATCTCAGCAATTCTGTGATTCTGTGATTTTGTGAACAACAGACACAATGGAAAACAGAACCAGTTACTCTTTAATAATAAGTTAGATCCTCATATGACCTCAACTGTTCTCAATGGAAAAGGCAGATTCCTGACTTTAAAAATGGATTTCTACAACCCTCTTGGAGTTGTTTATGTTTCCTTTATAGGTGTAGAGGAGGAAGCATCACCTCCCTTTCAGTGTTTTCCTCCCTCCAATTATTTTTGGTTTTACTGTAAGAATAATTAAGGATGAACAAGCAGCCCTTTCCACATACTGAAAAACTAAACACGTGGAAGTACATGATATGACATATGTACCATGAAGTGTCCATTTTAAATGGAGAATTAAATGAGAATTAAATGAGTTAAATATTTTAGGGCTTATTTTACTGGGATATAATTTTCAGAGGACACATTTTGCAAGTCATACTTTCATGCCTGAAGACAAAACTTAAGTCTTTAAAATTCTGGATTTTGAACATACTTTATTGTGGCTAGTAAAAAAATCTACAGAGGTACAAGAGAAAGCTGCCAACATCTCCACAGAATTCCAAAAAGTTTTCTATTTACTAACAGTGTGAAAAAATATTAGCCTCTCATGGCATTAGAGGAGTTAACATGATGTAGCTTCAAATCTTCCATGTCCTAAGGACCTCTCATAGCCCAGCTCCTACCTTGTTCTGAGAAAAGGAACAATTCCCTGGTATAATGCAGTGATGAGTTTTGTGCCCCAGAGAAACTGTCAGATCACAATTTTCTTCCAGGTGACAACTTGTAAGGTTGCATTTCCAGAACAGGGCTCCAAACATATTTCAGCTGCAAGCAAATACCAATGGTCTGGAAAGGATGACAGTTCTCTTACTAGAGAGCAGAGTCAACAGCATCAGCAGCGTTCTCTAGCTACTGAAAAATGGAAAAAGATTTGCTTAGAAAGGGAACCAATTATTCATTTGACAGTTCAGTCTGCCTCTTTCCCAGCCTCTGTAGGAATTACTACACACTCGCCTCAACAGCTCCAACAGATCCATAGCTAATCATTGCAGGCAACACAGTGCCCTCCCTCGTGCGACTAAACCAGTCTTCAACATAGTTGATGTCCCGTATTTCAAAGCTATCACCATCCTTATCTTGTTCCAGCAGGTTATTCTTATCACATAAGAGTGAGATGGAAGGAATTCTGGACTAATTTCATGCCATAAAATTTTTACTGTGTTGGACTCTATTCATACTGGAGACCCATTATCTCATTCTAACAACTTCTTGCACAGCTGAGGAATCATGTACCAAATCAGTGGAAAATACTGAAGTTTGATAGTAGGATGGCAGTACTAATTGCTAAAATCATGAACTCTTAGGTTTTCTCTTCAGGATGTTCACCTTACACCCCTTTTTAAGTGGTTGTTTTAAATAATAAAGTTTATAAGAGACATGAAGGAATTTATCATTAACTCATCAATATACTTTTTTTCACTAGTAATGACAACAAAATGAAGTGTTCATTACCCACACGACTTAACATGTAAACACCTCCCTGTGAATCTGCAGCAGTGAAATGACATTTCTAGAAGTACTGTGCATATTGGTTTCAGAGTGAAATTGACCATGCAGGTGCAGAAGAAAAAAAAGAAAGAAAAAAAAATAGTTTTTCTTTTTTTCTTCTAGGCTGACACATCTCTTTCATCATTTATTTCATTAGTAATATATCACACAGTATCGTGTTCTTGTGGCATTGATTTGAATCGGGTTTAGCACAGACAGGTGCTGTTCAAACATTCCCTGCCCACACACACCTCTGTCAAAAAGCACTGATCCCTATCTGCAGCAGCCCTCTGCTTTTGCAGCTCAGGGCAAACTATGGAGTAAAAATCATCAAAGACACTTAAATTTTTTATAAAATTTGAGGATTACTTTTTCAAAAGTAATGATTAATGGAAATTAGAGTGTCCTATGAAAATCATCCACTTTTTAGGGTATCAGTCAAGGACTGTCATTAAGCTTCTTCCTCTGCCACATGCTTTTGCCAGGACCTTGTAAATGTCACATTGGCAAAATTATCAGAATCAGTTTGATACTCAGCACCCACACAGATAATCCTTTTCCATGGATGAATAGTCATTTCTAGGAAGCAGATAATCTCATTATACAGATATCTAAAACAGACTGAAAAGTCCCACCCTCAAAATGCCTGCTGAGCTCTATTGTCTGTCAAGAGATCCCCTAGAAATTGTTTGAGATGGTGATCAGGGGCTCTGCCTTTTCAAATGTGAATTTTGAGTCCCAAGACCAGATCTAGCCTTCTGGGATGCACAGAATTAGAGCTATGATTCTTCTACTTTGTACCTTGCAAAGTCATTGAAAGATTGCCTACAGTTAAAACTTAATTTGACACCAAAAATCTGAAGAGAGGTCTTGAATCTAGTATTTAGAATGTACACTGTGCACTGTATTAATCAGCTGTCTGTGACTCTGGTAAGGTCAGCTGAGAGGTCCCATTGTGCTTAACAGAGGCAGACTCTGAAATTAAGTGACTGAAATCTTGCTGCTATGTCTGCAGCACATCCTCCTTTTTCCAGCACCTGCAGTGAGCTACAGCCCCAGCCGAGACTGGGACAGCCCTTTAAAAGCAGGGGATGCACTGCCAGTCTTCTGTGTAACTGCGTCAAACTATAGACATTTACTGTTTGCCCTTGATATTTATGATATTGACTGAGGAGGTGGACAAGCTTACGGAAATGATAAATACAAATTGAGGTAGACTTGTCTTCTGTGGAATTTTTTCCAGTTTAGTCAAATGGGGCTCCCTGCCTCTTCTTGGCATCTGCCAGAAATTTACAAGCCAGAGTAAATTGCAGCTCTGGTTTAGCACTTCATTGTGATGCATCATTTAAAAGGTATGACAGCTTTGCAGTTTTCCAGTAATACCAGGAAAATGGGGAAAGGTTATACTTAGGCTTAGCAAAGAGGATTTTGGTTCACCATTTGTACTCCAAAGCAAAACAGAAAAAAAGAGAAGGAATTTTGATCAGCACTCCAATGTAGGAAGCTGTTTAACTTCTGTAGATGACTTTCAGGTGGTACATCCCAGAGTGCTGGGGGGAGCAGAGGGAAGGAAGTGAAGAAAAAGAAATGAATTACCATTGTTTGAAAGCCAAATCATCAAAACATAAGAAAATTACTAGTGCTCCTACATAGAGACACAGGGGACCTCAGCAGAGCCTCTTGCAGAAATGGTGCTCATTCTCACTCGAGCTCATTAGCATTCATGTGAGAGGCAGATAATAATAACAGCTGAGTTATCAAAGCACTTTCTCAGTGAAGAAACTGAGAAGCAAAGCAGAAATCCTTCCCTTCACCCGTAAGAGGACTTAAAGTCTTATTTGGAAGGTATTGGAGTCAACCTGCTCCACCAGCAGCACACCCCTAGCACACAACAAACACGCATCCCACAGGCCAGCGAGTCCTCAGAGTGTGACCCAGCATGAGACTCATCCCACAGAGAGAAACACATGCTCGCAGACACCGGATTAGGAACACTTCCAGGCTCGTCAGGGTAAATGGAGCGGACTTGGAAGATGTGTCTGAGACTTGCACAAAATGTCCCAGGGGACCGTGTTTGGCACATGGGCTAAGGTTGGTCACTGTTTCCAGTGATCATCACTTACCAATGCATGGTACCACTGATAGCTCCAAACCATATAAAGAACCTAGAGAACCCTTGTTTCAAAAAAAAATTTAATCCCACAGTTGAACAGATGAAATATTACATCATCTATGTAGAGACAGTTTTAGTAATAACATAGAAATCCAGATTTAATAGATATGTACACTCCCATTAAATGTTTAATCCTTTTCATTAGAGTAATAAATAATTCAAGAGAGAGTTCATAGTTTTACTTACTTAATGAACAAAGTATACTTTCATTGTGACACATGCCCCACTTTATCACACCAGGCAAACGGGACAAAGCATTCAACCTTTCCTCCAAAGAAAGACTTTTTTAAGTAGAAGAACATAGATAATAAATGAAGGTCCTTTGACTCCCACTTCACTGCTGCATTTAATTTGAATTTCTCCTCTTCTTACTGAAGGTCCCACACAAGTCCTGCCCTCTCTGTTTACCCAGCTTTGCTGCTTGCCATGGTGATGTCTCTGCTAAACCAAGGGTAGGCTTGATGCCCAACTTTCTGCAGCCATGCTGTTCTCCAGTAACACCCATTAACTCGACACATGGCAGGCCCTTGCTAGATGGTTTGCCAAGTCAAGGCTCTCTCCTTATTCATCTCCCTCTGGTTCCACCATGAAGACTATGAGAAATTACTCTATTTTCACTTATATGAATATCATGTAAGGTCAGAGCTAATTAGTAGAGTTTTTTTATGTTTCAAAAGCCCAGCATATAGGAAGAAGGGCCTAGACAGATTATTATATTCATTTAAAAACTATAAAATTTGCAGCTGCTCACTGAACAAGTACATTTCTAAGGCAGGTGAACATTTCATACAAGTTTGAAAACCTCTCTAGACCCATATGACCATTTGGATTCTGCACGAGGATACCAGGAGATATTACCTATCCTTCTGCAACACCATTCTCATTTGTCTTCTCTTTGACTCAAGGAGAATGGCAGCCATTAATTCATTTGACAGCTGACAAACAATGTCTAAATTGTTTTGGTTAATTGAAACGTGAATAATCCATCAACAATCAACATACCTGTTTCTGTGATACTATTCTCATTCAGTTCCATAGGTGTCTTCCAGCTGATTTCAGTAAATAATGGATTCTGGTTGCAAAGTGGGACTGCACCATCTAGAACTGCCCATTTGGATTATAAAATAACAAAGCACATGGTATACCCATAACATTTCTTGTATGATAAAACTGTTATGTAGAGCATAAGACCTGTAGTGAACTGACATCTTGCAATTGTATTACTGCATAAATTGGGGTCCTATAATTCAATAAACTTGATGTGAATTTTTAAAATTGAATACTCTAAGTGATGATATGTGTCTTGTTTTCAAAAGCATTGGCTCTCTACAGTGCCAATTGACTTTAGTAGTGTTTTCAGGGCAGAACAGTTCTCGGATTAAACTGAGTTAACATCCAGTGACATCTAGTTTCCTCTCTTATTGGCAACAAGAATTTAAATACAGCACATTGTGAGAATAACAGGTGCCTGTTCAATTTCTCAGTGACCAGCTTGCAACTTCTTTTTAAATTACTGAGTAGGTCAAACATTCATGCTGAACTGGTTATGACGTTTGTCTCACAAAACTCAAGCCTCAATAAGACTCACTGTTCTCCATTCAGGAAATATCACACTTATCACAGTGACCCCCTGTGTCCAATTAACCATGGCTAACTGAGAGCAGATCTTTTCGGGTTCCAGACTCTGCTTTACGACTCATTCATGGTATTTGTATTGTTCGTTTTTATCCCTGAGAATTGTGCATTCACTTTTATATTCTTAATTCATACTCACTCTCTCTCTCCTTTTTTTTTAATAATATCTTGCAACTTACTAAATATAAGGTATTAAAACAAGAGAATTAAGACAACATAACATCATCTTTGTGGAGGGTGAAAAGAGATATGTGATTTTGTATGTGAGTTCCTGGATACACACAATTTCTATAGAATTCAGATGGGACAGACCAAGAAAAATGGTTTTATTTGCAGTGACATGGGAAAGATTCTGGGATATGTTTGTTTAATTTCTGTTAGCTTTAGCCCATAAGCAGTGGGAAATTAGATTCACAAAGTTGCCATAGTTGATGAAAGAATAGCAGTGTTTAAGTGTGTTTTTCAAGGAGAAAGAAAACATTACTACTGATGACAATAGTATTTGTATGGTATCCCACTTTGAGTGACACACATGGCTCTGCTTTAGCTATCAGAAGTTAATTTAAGTAAGGCTAGGCTTCTGCTCTAATTCCTAGAGGCACTCCAAACAGCAATTAATGCCATCCAAATATACAGGGGAACAAGCATCTATTGGCTGTGATAATTTTTTCTGTACTAACTATTGAGGGAATTTGGACAATTAGATTTGTCTAGGATCCAGGTTCATCTCACCTAACATCAGCTATGTTACATTTGTGCATCTGTTCTACTATAATCATCTTCCTTCCCTTATAGTCACAGCAGAAAGATAAAATGCATTCAGCAGATAATTCGTTGTATCTTAAATTAAGCGCCTGAAACAGATGGGACAAACCCACCTCTGGATTTGCCTATGTCTCTCAATAGTGAAGAGAGGAAACACAGAAGACCCCTCTCAGCCCAGATACCTAACTTTTAAATGGCAGAAGTTACATAAATGTAACCCTGTTCTCAGGAACAAGCAGTGCATTTATATAACAAGGTAATGACCCTGGATAATGAAACAGAAGAATTTGAACATCAGGTACAGAATATGAAAGGGGAAGGGACAAGCATGACAGAAACTGGGAAATAAAAGCCACTGTTGCAGCACAGCACCAAAGGGCATTTAGGGTTTGCAAGAAAGATAGGAAGTGAGGTCATAAAACAGCAATACGTGTTGCTGATTTGGTAAGAGTAGAATTATGGAAGATAGCATGATCAAAACAGGAATGGCTTTGTTCAAAATTACTTAACAGTCTTAAAGAAATCATACCAGGCCTTACTACGAGACAGCCCCGTGAATGTAACCATCCAGTTACCTGCACAGAAAATTCCAATGCTACTACACAATTGTCTAATAGGCCTTTGAAAACCACAACATTCTGAGAAACATTATCTTTCCAGATATGAGACAGAGAGCAAATGTTCATCATGATAGAGGTCCAATTAGTGTGACAGCCAGTAGGTTTCTAGGCCAAATCACAGAGAGCAATATTCAAACTACTTACTCTGGCACTTCAACAAACTGTTTCTACTGCAGTATCTCCATTCAAGAATGAAATGTGCAATTCAGCACACTTCTACCCAGAGCTTTCAAAAACCTGCTGCCTTTCTAAGTCAATGAAAGAAACAGGTTGTGCAGTCACAGTTTGCTGTTGAAGCCAAAAACACAGTGTGGTCTCACCTGGATTTTGCATCTTCACTGCTTCCAGATCTGAGTCTAGCTGATTTGTCATTAACAAATTAGGTCTACCACATACCTTCCCTTTGTGTAGAAATAAAAAATTAAAAATCTATGGTTTTTGCAACAAGGATGAAAATGAGATAAGTCACAGTTTGGGAGGTCAATCAAGATTTTGGATATAGGTCTTTTGTTCCTAACATTTACATTCAAACCCGGCTTCGGCCATCACTGGCTGGAACTCACTACTGCCCAGGAGCTATTTGGAAGTCCATATGGAAAGAAAAGGTGGTCTCAATCAGGCTCCTCATAGGCAACTGTACCTGACAGCAGAACCATAACCACAGCAAAAATTAACTGAGGTCATTTTTGATAGTTCCTGAAGGTACAGAGCAGGCTGAATGGGTGATGAAACGGAATTCTACTTCTCTTCATTAGGATAGTCCCTCCACACCTCCTCTGTGCACTTGGACAAGGTAGATCAAACTACTAGTTCTCAGTAGGGGCATCCTCATCATCAAATTTTAGGCATGCACTGGTGGGGTAATAAAATTTTGTTGTAATTAGTTGCTGATACCACTGTTTCCTAAGTAGGCTGAAGTTTGCTTCTAACTAACTGTGACCAGTGACAACCAACAAACAAAATAAAAATTAAAAAACCAAACCACAAAACAAAACTAAAAGCAATTCTTTATTGCATATGCACATATATATTTAACACTGCTGTGTGCAGTCAGACAATTGTCTAGAGGCATCAGTATGAAATCTGGTTGTTGGTTTTTGTCATTATGAGTGTCCAAGAGACTTTTCTCTTTTTAGTCTGCCTAGTGTGTCACATCTTCTATTACTTCTACTCCAAAAATTTCTTTAGTGTAGTTCCTGTGTTTGTAGCTTTGAAAAGAAATTTTTCCTTCCTTTAATGGGAAATCTCGCAGGAGAAAAAAAAAAAACCAAACAGGGGGACTGTTCCTCTGTCTCCCCAGCTGATTTAGGCACTCCAAGATCATCTGAAAATTCATCCTTATCCAAAGATGTAGGGTAGGACATATAAAAAATTATGGTGCAGTCAAAGTATCATTTCTTCACAGAAACACGAAATGTAAGGTTTATGAAATGAAAAATATCTGAAACTGTCTGAATCTGGACCTGATGTTGGGCTCATAAAAGAATTTTTGACTACTTCTAGCACAAAAAAATGGATTAAGACACAGATTAGAAACTATAGTAGCCAAGGGTAAAAAAAGTGTTTTGTCCATTTCCCAATCTCTTTGTAAGAGTAGACAAATTTGGCTCGGTCACCCAGACTCTCTCTGGTTTACATTTTGGCCTGCAATCATGATAATTGTACTGAGAAACTGCAATCTACACTTATATAATAAGAAAAACTCCCAAAATGGGGTATGACACACTTGTCTGCCAATTTAGACACCCCCCGCCCCCTGCACCTGAAGCCCAAGGCTTCCTTTACAGCTGATTCTGCCTCTGCTTTAGGATTACCTGTACCACCCTCTACATAATCGATTTGATTCACTTATAATGAAGGGATGCAGAGCCTTCAGTACACTGGGAGAAGAGTTTGGCAACAGAAAAAAATAAACTAATAATTTACAGAGAAAATAATTGGGACCTCTAAAAAGGTGAATGAAAAATTGTATCTGTCCACTCATCATTCATGTTTCTGTCCCTTTTTTTTCCCCTCACAGGCTAGTCACAAATTCCTTTTATTCATTTATTTAGTGCTTTCTCTTTGAACATTGGTTCCTGCATTCCTTAATACCAAACATGGCAAATTTAGGCAGGATTAAAGAGAATAGTGATGTTCTTTATTATATCACATGGCCCTGGCTCTTTCCAAACCAAACCAAATAAAAGTTAGCTATTCTAGAGGAGATGGTCAAACACTAACTAATTCACATAATCAAGAGATGTTATTTTTCCTCTTACTGTTATCATGTTTCCTCCAAATGTAATTAAAAATGGATATAAGCATGTAATCCAATATGACTTAGTAGACTATTTTCTCAAACAGAGCAGCTGATGGTTTGAGGGAAGAGCATTCATATTAATTAATAAAGCAAATGCTTTTAGCTTTACGTAAGATGTTTTCACTTCATTATAAATGGCTTGCCTGTTGAGTAGTCAAGAAATATTGTATTTTCCCTCCACCATAAAAGATTTGGTACTAATTGCTCAAAAGTGCACTGCTGGGAATAAAATCCATCATGTTTGAACGAGGAATATACATCATTTAGCATGCAAAAAGCATGATTGCATTTGTTTCTAATATGAAAAATAATTATTCTTACTGATATTATGAAAACAATTAGTTTATCTTTTGCAACAGAACATGGAATATAGGCTGGTAGCTTGTAAAGCACAGTTGGTAATGTGTTCATTTAATAGATTATTTCATTTAATCTAATGTAGATAGTTAGAAATCATATACAAAAAAAATCCAGATCTTTTTTCCCAAAGATTCTGTGCTACAAGCTTGTTTAAGGAGACGAGTTTCATCCTAGTACCGGGAAGTTCAAGCACCATGGTGAGAACTGGGAAAAAATCAGACATAAAATAGGTAGTTCTATAAACTGATCTTCATGGATAAGTTATTTATATGATATTTTCTGTGCAGAATCACAAAGTTCCCACATCTATAATAGCCATTTCCTACTTTGCAAATAGCTCAGAAACACTCATAGCCACAGGCCACGTGCAGGCTGTGATTAGAAAACCTAATGAAAGAAGAGAAAGACACATTTGTTAAATTTAGATATTTGTTAGCATTAATAGTAATAGTAGTCATCAGTCTAATTGCTGACAAAGAACAGTGATTTTCAGGTATCATGATAAAAGGGGTATTGAAGGAAATATTTAAATGAGAAAAAGTTATTAAATACACATAGTTCTGATTGACAGCTCTTCCAAAACATAGGAAAGAGGTGGTTTGAATCTCGCTGGTCTCCAGGTGCACACCAAAGCTGCTCTATCACTCCCTCCTCACCTGTGCAGGGGAGAGAGAAATACAATGAAGTTTGTGGGTCAAGATATGGACAGGAAGAGATCACTCAATGGTTATGGCCACAGGAAAAAGAGACTTGACTTGGGTAATTAGTTTAATTTTTTTACTTTGAGTTGATTGGTAATGAGAAAAATTAAAATTAAATCTTAAAACAGATTCTTCCTGCTCCTACCTTCTTGAGAGGCTCAATTTAACTCCTGATTTTCAACACCTCCTGCCCTACAGTGACTTCTAACCAGTTAATGAAACAAGACAATCCTGAATCTGCAACTTAGTCAAATCCTCACAAAGCCAAAAAAAACTCTTTAGCTTTATAAAATGAGAATATGTTACCTGACAGCCTGGGGGATTTTCAAGGAGTTTCTCATCTCATGTTTTTTTTGTCTTTTATGGCAATTACTCCAAATGAATTTCATCTAGTCTTCTTATTTACTGATTATTCTGTCTAGTGTAATATTTCTCTGCTTCCTTTAATCTGTTATTCTTAAATATATTAGTTCTGAGAGATACTTTGGACAATGGGTCAAAATTTTTATTAGTCTTTGAACATAAATGTTTTACTTCACACAGTAGGTTTAAATAGGAGGGGCCCTCTCTTCCACATTTCTTGTCCTTAAAACGCTCAGTGAAATGAACTTGCAATTTTATTAACACACATAAATTCTCTCCTTTCTAAGCTAACAACAAAGCAGAAGTGAAAGATCTGTAATTGGTGGTTCTTAGGTTCATAGCCTGTAGCAGCTCAACCTCTAAAGGTCTTCTGAGTCAAACAGTTCATGACAGCTCCTGAGGTACATCAAAACCATGCAGTTGTAAAATACTAACAACTCTACGTCCCATACTAGATACTGATGTCAGCACATGAGCTGAGTGGACCCTCTTCCTTCAATGCATTCCAGTTCCTACCAGAAATAAAGCTAGACACAAACAGTGAGGAGGGTAGATGTGTACTCAAAAGGAACCCTGCCACTGGATGTTCTGAAGACTAAGAGTGCTGGGTTCTTTATTGTTTTATAAAAGTTTTCAGAAATGTTGGAGACTTAGTTTAACCTGATCACATTCTCAAGTACTGTGTAGAAAACATTTTCCTTTAGTCATTTTCTGTTAGGACAGGCATTTAGTTTTGTTTTCAGGTAGAAAAAGCTAAATGAGGTCTTTGAAAGAAAAGGCAAACAGGCTACCAGTATAGCTGAAGGGTGATTAAATATTTTATGAAATATTCTGTCTTATTGTCCTTCACAAAAATCCTGTAAGAACAGTACATCCTTATCCACAATAACCTGGCAACTGTGGCTACAGTCTCCCACGTTACCTCATTAACAATCAGTAGTCCTCTATGAAGCTGTTATTTACTAGGAATATTTCCGATAGGACTTGAAGGAAAAGACCCAAACCGACAGTCCTCTGTCCCTACATGTTATTTGATGGAACTGGCTGAGGAAACTTGAGGGTGTTGTAGTATCTAGTGTAAACAGTTCCCCAACTCCTGTGGAGGTTCAAAAAATTAAAAACTATAGAACAAACTGGTTTGGAAAAAAACATATCAAATAAAATAATTAGGATTTTTCCACCTCACAATCTGAATTATCAGTTATTTTTCAGGTTGGAAATATGATCAGTTCTATTTCTCAGCCTTCAATTTCAGCACCACTGTCTCAAAGATCAAGCAAGTAACTCCAGTGATTGATACCAGTTCATTCTGCTCCTATTGAAAGGATCTGTATTGACACAAGTAAAGCACCCACATAATCCAAGTACATAGGCACATTTTGAAAATATTCATTCTGGCCTTTCATATCTTACCACCAACACCACCAACTGATGCAATTTTGCTTAAGATCTCTCTTTCTTAATTAAATATGTTTTTTCCTTGAGTGAATCTGTAGTTAACATATTTGTTTTGGGAAATGTACCATGTCAGTAGGGCAGAGAAGTACCGCAGCTGCAGGTATTAGTGTACTATTGCAACTGCAATATCTACCTGCAATGAAACTTCTAGAGCATTTCACAAAGGGAAGAGCTGCCCACGCAAATGAGACATCACCCAAGCACACCAATTGTACCCTGAGGCACTGTTCTCCAAAATTTAGGAGGGGAGTTGTTAGGTTTGCTTTTGGTTGGCTCTCAAGAAACTAAGCATAATGGGCAAACTCAAGTCCTTGTCCTAGTTTGAAAAGGAGGTATCTGCCAAAGAAGGCAGGAACCCTCCTGGAATGGAAAGAAGTACCCCGTCTCCAAAAATTATTGTAGTTTTGAAAATTACAAGGCTTTTGAGCACAAATGTGGGAAAAGGAATAACAGTTCTTTACGAAAATATGTATATAACCCAACAGAACAAACAACAACAATACAACAACAAACACCAGTACCAGACTCCCCGCCTGTCACCCAGTTTCCCCTGTGGTGTAGCTCTGGCCACACCCGGGTGGGGGCGCTGGTGAGGCAGGGGAGGCAGGGAGGCTGAGTCCGGATGAGAGGTGGTTCCAGTCCAGTGGAAAATGGTGGATGCAGTA